>JASDQU010099680.1:9801-21281 GCA_032191745.1 Picea mariana
CACCACCACCTACCAAATGTTGGGTGCAAACGCAGTTGTCGATAATTTCCATCTTCAGGATGGGTTGTTGTGTCGTCTGGGCCATATCTTTGTTCCATCAAGCGAGCGAGTGAAGATGATCTGGGAAGCCCACTACAGTCGGGTGGCAGGACACTTCAGTGTCGAAAAGACAATGGAAATGCTACAAAAACATTTCTACTGGCCAAAACTTTGACAGGAGGTTAGCAAGTATATCAAGTCCTACACTGCCTGCACTATTGCCAAACTGACCGCGAAGTAATAGGGCCTGTACACCCTTCTTCCTACTCCTGGCAGGCCATGGGAATCCATCTCAATGGACTACATGTCGGGCCTCTTGTCCACCAAGTGGGGAAATGATTGTGTTTTTGTGGTTGTTGATCGCTTTTCTAAGATGGCGATTCTGGTTGCCTGCAAGAAGAGCATCACAATAGAGGCCACTACCAAGCTCTTCTTTGAACAAGTCTAGGTACATTTTGGAATCCCACAAAAAATTGTCTCATATCAGGATAGTCGATTTCTCAGCACATTCTGGTCGAACATCTGGTCATTGCTGGACACCAAGCTCACCAAATCCACGACCTTCCACCCCCAGAAAGATGGCCAAATCGAGGTTGTAAATCAAATGATTGTGCATATCCTTCACATTTATAATTCATCGCACCCTCGCACATGGGATGAGATCCTTCCTTATGTCCAACATAGCTACAACCAAGCCCTGCATAGCTCAACCAACCACAACCCCTTTCAGGTGGGGTTGGGATTCCAACCATTGGGTCACACAGATGTTGCACTTCCCCTTGTGGTCACCTCGACTGACTCATATCCTACTCCAACTGAAGTTGACAAAGCCACCCAGTTCATTGAGTGGATTCAACAGATCCGCCAACAGGTTTAGGATATCCTACAGAATTCCAATGACAAGTACAAACAACACCATGATCAACATCGGGTGCCACATAATTTTCAGGTGGGCGATAAAGTTTGGTTGCACTTGCAGAAAGAACGCCTTACAGGACCCCATCAGAAGCTTCACCCACTCCGTTATGGTATGTACACTATCACCAAGGCCATGGGGGGTAATTATTTTGAGCTCAACATTCCTCCTTTCCTTGGCCTACACCCAGTGTTCAACGTGGATCTCCTTCGCCCTTATTTCCCACCATTATTGGACACCTCAGAAGTAGTAGAACAACTGACACCAACAGAGCTCAACCCCGACTACATAAAATAAGCATCCAATGATCAGATTGTGAACACACATATCAAGGGCACTCGACAACAAAGGATCCAACTTTATCGAGTCGTCAAAGCACGACAACTCCTGCACTAAGGCAAGTGGCTCACCCGGGGCCAAATTTCGTAGAAATTTCCTCATCTGATCGGGGAACTCAACGCAATGGAGGGAGGATTGATCCAGATGGATATCGGTGGCCACCCACCTTTTCCAACTGGCTCAAAACAGTTGTTTGGCAATTTTGGTAATTTACTATTTTTAGCAGTTTTCACTTCCGGAGCCGTTTTGAGGCCCTAAACGATGTTTTTTTTGGGAAAATAGGTTTGTAATATATAACTTCCTTAGATATTGCACCTAAAATGAATCTCCTCGATGATACCTTTCCAATGTGCTATCATGTGCCTAAAACAAAGATCATATGCAAAATTTACGACCTTGGGAAGTTGATGTACTAACTTAGCCAAACGGGGCCCACATGACTTTTGGCACTTCATCTCCTCGGGTTAGGTTTTTGGATGTCTAGGGTTTTTGAAATTCCTTCTTATTGTAAAAATTCCTTTAGAGCCTCATTGTAATTATCTTCTTGTGAATGAGCACAACCATCACATCTCTTCTCAGAGATAAGCCACCACCATTCCAGCAAGCTTGTTTCTGCTACATTTTATAGTTTTCAGCTTAGTTCGTTATTGAATAGAAAACCAGTTTTACTGTATCTCTATTATTTTGTGTTAAGCACATGTTAATAATTTGTATTCATTTCGTTCTTCTCATAAAATCCGGATCAAAGTTCCACTTCTGCTACAGGACTAGGGCGAGGTTATGGATGCTGATGTTGCTAACAAAGCGGAGGCACTAAAGAATGAAAAGATGCGCCCTCCAGGGCCATGCTCAAGTCGATATGGCTCTTGGTACTCCATGTCTATGACCTATGGGCCTCAAGACATAATCTCCTTAGTTATCCCTAAACTGGGGGATAACATATGGCTCCAACTTGAGGACATGTGCTCATCGTAGAGCGCATGAGAACCTCAACATCTCTGGCATAACCTGTAGCCTGCTTGATCTCAACATAAAACTATAAGAAATCATTTGGGGTGGTGATATCACCCCCATATCATATATGTATAAAAGAAAACAAGCATATATACAAATGTGAAAGCAAACTATTCTAGGATGAAATGCAAATGGTATATACAATGAATGCAAATGCCTACCTACTTACCCGCACTTGCCTGTGAGGTAAAGTCCCCCCACCTTGGTGGGGCTTGAGGAGGTGCCTGCGGACTGGTAGTGGATGCCTTCTTCCTTCCAATGTGGATATGTAGTAAGAATCATCAATTGATTTTCTTCCAACTTTGAAAGGCCCAAGACAAAATTTAGTACTTCCCTTGACATTAGTTAGCTCTCCTTTCTTGACATCCCACATTCAAACTATGTCCCCCTCCTTGTATTCCCTGATTTTGAATTTGGTTGTTTCCTGAACAACCCTGGTGTATTGTGCAGAGGGAGGAGGGTGGGGTTCCATTGTGAATAATTCTTGTTGGGATGGCCGAATCAATATATCACTTTCCCCCTTCTTTATTAATTTCACAGCCCCGAATTCTTTGTCTTTATACTTATCTAGGAGGTTCTGGTATTCTTCTCTCTTGGGCCATTGTATCTGATCAAAGTATTCCTCTGTTGCAAAGGGCATATGATCGGGAGAAAATTCAGGAATACTTTCCATGATCTGGTCATGTGCTTTGTCATCCTTGATGGGATTACTACTCTCTTGCACATGGGTTTTAGTCATTGACATATTCGAGAGACGACCTATTGTTCCATTGTTCAAAGGTACATTTACATAGGTGAGGTCCATCTCAAGAGTGCCTCCTAGCACTATGTCAATGTGGATTACTCTCTTAGGGTATATTTCAAGGAATACTTCCACATTTTTAATTACCCCATGTGTGGGTATGGCTCGAGACTCAAATCCACACACATTTCTGTAAGGTCGTGTGACTTTTAGGCCCAATTGTTGCATGACCTTGAGAGATATCATGTTGGCTCCGACCCCTGAATCCAACATGCAATTGTTGAGGCTTTTGTTATTCATCAGCAAGGTCATAAAAAAGGGTGGGTGTTCATCATACTGGACCCTAAAGTGATCAACTTGTAACATGATAGGGGGGTCCATAGATCCATCTGATCCTTTGAAGAAATTATGAAATCTTTCTTTAACAAATGGTACCTTAATAACTTCTCTTAGAGGGATGGTCACGTGCATCTTGGATAGTGGTCCTTTGAAGTCAAATTTTAAGTCCACCTTTTCGGTTTTGGATGTTTTAGGAAGGAGAATGTCCAAAGGTGGAGGCTTTGTTTGAGTTATTGCAGGATTGGTAGGGATAGGTTGGTTTAGCTTCTTTCATCTATACACCTAAAATTCTTGTTTCCTCAACTTCTCCTTTGATTCCTAGTCCAAGTTTTTTATTACTTCCATTCTAGCCTTCATGGCTGCCTCTTTTATGCCTTCTCGGTGTTCCTTGGGAGTGATATTGAGGCAAATCTGGGGGCCCTCTATAACATGGCCCACATTGTTTACTTGGTCATGACCTCCATTGTTATAGGGACATTCATGTTCCCAGTGTGCTTCACTACACTGCAAACACTAAGGATTTTCATCCATGACGTTGGTAGGAGCTAAAGTATTAGGAACCTCTTGATCATTCTTTGGTCTATAAACTTGGTTCCCCTTTTGGAATTGGCCTTTATATGGGACCCTTGGTGCTTGGATCTGGGCTCTTTAGAGGTTGACAATCCTATTCATCATTAGTTCTTGGTTTTTCATCATGCCATCCATGGCCTTTTGCAACTTTGCTAAGCTGGCACAAATATCTGAGGAAGGCTCAATGTTGTGGACTATCTTGGGTTTAGTGTCCATTTTGACCCTTGGGTTTGAGAAAGGCTCAATTTTAGATGAGTGGAGGTTGTCCTCAATCTTTGTAGCTAATTCTTGGGCTTCTTGGATTGTTTGGGGGTTCTTATCCCTGAGGAGATAACCTAATTGACCAGTAAAGGCTTTGGTGTAAATGTAAAGAAGGAAGTCATTCACTGGATGATGACTCACATGGATCTTCTGCAACAGGGTTTCAAACCTAGTGTGGAACTCACTAATGGTCTCATTTTCTTGTTTCCAAGGGTATATATCCTGGTCAACAGGATGTTGGGGTCTTCTTTGATACCCCATATTTTGAGAAAGGCCTCTTCCAATTTATCCATGGTTTTAACACTTCCATCAGTAAGACTATGATACCAACATCTTGAAGCATCAAGGAGGGTAGCAGAGAAAAGTTTCATGACTAAATCCTCAACATCATCACTGACAGGGTGAAGCTGAAAAAACACCCAAAAATTGCTTATATGCTCTTCAGCACTGATTGCATCAATACCGATGAACTTAGGCAACCACTTCTCATACTTGGGTGGCATTTGCCTAGGGTAGCCTGCTATGGATGTCATGTCTAGCAGTTTGAAAAGATTGGATGACCACTGTCTTTGGTTATTGGCTTGGTTTGGATTGTTGGTCTGAGTTCCTGCGCTAGACATTGTGTTTAAAGGAAGACTTCCTCTGAAGAGTGATTTTACTTATGAAGGATTGAGGAGGGTTATTGTACCTCCTTATGGATTGTGGAGTCGCTAGACAATTTTCTTGAAATTACCAAAAAGATAAGGGAATCACCCTTAGTGGAGTCGCCAGGTAAGATTTGTAAGATAAGGATTCTTGAGGAAAGGCTTACCAAAAAAATGTCGTCTTTTGAGGAGGATTGACTCAGTGTTCCCCGACAGCGACGCCAAAATGTTATTGCACAGTTTGTACTTGGAATTAAAGGAAAGGTAAAAGAAGGCAAATTGACGTAACTGGAGACTATCTTATCACTGTCACCTCGATAGGATATCTCTTTCTATTTAGGGTGGTAGGCCCAGGGGAGACGTCCTCGATGACCTGGGGTTTTGAGAAGGAAAAGGGTAAAGGATAAGGTATATGTTTCCTTCTCATAAGTCACCACCGATAAAAAAGTCTGACTAAACAACCAATAAAAGATAATAATAACCAGAGGTGTACCTTCCTGGAACAAAACAACGTGAAAACTATATGTGCGAGGTCACTTGCTGGTTAGTACTTCATATAATCAGAGATTTTATTGATATAAGAAATTGACTAATGCATTGATGAAGTAAGCAAAGATGTATAAATGGAAATAATCACAATACAATACTTCAACAATAAATGCTTCAAAATGAGTAAGAATAACTAATTATCAATGTCATAACACCAACATTCATCAGAAGCAAGTATGCATTAATCCTTTCATTTACTTTTAGAATCTTTAAGTGCTGCAAAGTATCACTATAACTTGAAAGAATAATAGCAGCAGTAGGGTTAGCAAGTTAATATAAACTAGGGTTAGAAGGGTTTTAGTAGTTTCTCAAAGATTTGGATGTTTGTAGATTGTGATCAAAACACTCAAGCAAAAGGTCTTAGACTAGTGCATTCATAGGGCGAATGGAGTCAACAAGTAGCAACAAGAGTTGAAGGAACAAGATGATAATAGCAGATCGAAAGACAAGAGGGATTTGATGATGAAGTGTTGGAAAAGCCAATGCTTCAACCATCAACCCTAGGGGAAAATGAATTACTAAGGTGTAGGCAACCCTAGGCCTTAGCACGTTTTCCTCCTTCTTTAGTTCAATGAAAAAGTAAAATTGGCTTGGATGAAGAACAAGAGATAGGGTGTTGCAATGGCAAGGCCCTAACAATGTCTTCGACAAAAAAAAAGGCTCCTTGGCATAATCTAGTAGGGAATTAAAATAAGGACACCAACATGTGCTTATTTCCTAGGGTTTATTCCAACAATTTCATTAACAAAATGCAAGTAAAATACTATAACCATTAAAGTAAGGGAAGGATTGCATAAATTCACTTACATTTACCAAGCATTTATCAAGCCAAACCCTAGTTATAAACTTTCCACCAAGAAAAATGCCAAAAATCACCAAAAAGAAGCCTCCTTCAACAAGTGTGCCACAATTTCAGCGAAAAACCTTAGAAGGGACGAAAATTTCGGACCTCACACAAGTGTGAGTCAAAGATGATGAATAAAAGAGAGTTTTATCTCTCTTATTTATACCATACCAATGACCTTAATTTAAATTTAGGTCACATAAGGACGACAAGGCCAAAAATACATAATAATACTGTTTTTACATTAAATGTCAAAACCAAAACCTAAATCAAGCAAATATGAAGATGTCATGCCCTTTTAGGGTAACGTTAGGCCCATTTAGGGCACCAATGGCCTCCTGGAGAAAAACATTTGGCCTCCTTGGGCCTCCGGAACATGCCACAAGTGCCACAACTGCCTCCCAAAAACCTCCATAAGCACTGGATGATGTCATGAGTGTCTTGGGTGACTTCATGGGACTTCCAAGACCAACGTCCTGGTAGAAAGGGCACAACTCCCTTGGGTTTATGCATGCTAAGATACCTCTGGTGGAACACCCTCCTCTTCTCCGGTGCAAATTCTCTAATTTGTCTCTGCCCCCTACTGGGGTCTCAACATCCATCTGGTGGGCTTTTAGCCCCATGGAGGTCCTAACTAATCATCTCCCCATGTGTACGTATACATAAGGGTACCTATCCATCAGGTATGATCATGCACATCAACAGATACGCCCTCCATGGGCTTATAACTCACAGGGATCATAGAAATGTCAATCACATCTAATCATCGATTTTATTTAAACATGTGCATAAAACCCCTTTTACTCGGACAAGTGCTCAAAGACACTATACTAATATGTAAGCCAAGTTTGGAGGAAGTGACAGGGTGTCCTATTGGGCTAATTCTCACTGGATGTGGGATGTTTCTGGGAGAAATTAAATCCAAGCCATGTGAGTTGATGAGGTGGATAAGGGATGTTTGGGCAAGAGGTGCAGTGATAGAAGGGAAATGCATGTCTTACCTGTGGGTGCCTCTGTAGAGGGTGAGCTGCACCTGTCATGGATGAAAATGTTTCCAATCCCAATCATGCATTTTATCTTTATTCTTTCAAGAATCTAATCAGGGGACACTACCCTGATGTGGTGACTAGTGGTGGCAATGTTACCCACAAGCACTTTACGGAAATGAGAAGGCTAGCTCGTGATGAGATTCCCTTTATCTTGGATATGCCACCAAGAGCCACTACCCTAGTGTGGTGACCAACTGCTAGTAGTGTCATACCTCTAGATTCCCATGGAAATAAGAGGTTGGCTCGTGATGAGACCCCATATCCTCTAACTAGGTCTTTTTTTATTATTTTTTATGGGTCCTTCTGTTTCTTGCTGAGAATCCTTTTACTGCTTTCTCGGGGATCCCTAGGAGAAGCATCTCGAGGTTTCATTTTTAAGCTTTTATCTTTTGCCAACTCCTTTTACCCTCTGGGCCTTTAATGCCTTCTTCCCACAAGGTAAGGTACAACCCTTAAATATTTGGCGAACCCAATGCCCAGACCAGTGTAATGGGATGGATGAGCGGGATAAAGATGGAAAGTGGTAAGTATGGTGGGAGAGGACTATGGCTTCTCATGAATCCCCCCAGTGGAAACTCAAAACCTATGGGCACAAGCTTACTAGGGCATCCTGTCATTTCCCCCAGATATGGTCAAGTGGATAGGTATAAGATCCAAGCATCCGTTAGAAACAAAAAGAATTGAATGCACATATTCAAAGGTTTTGAGGATCAGAGTGACACATACCAAGATACCCAGAATCATTACCTCATGGAGCAAGATCCACTTCGGCTATAGGACTAGGCCGAGGTGATGGATGCTGATGCTGCTGACAAAGCAGAGGCACTGAAGATTGAAAAGATGGGCCCTCCAGGCCCATGCTCAAGTTGATTTGGCTCTCGGTACTCCATGTCTAGGACCTGTGGGCCTCGATACATAATCTCCTTAGTTATCCCTACACTGGGGGATAACACTACCAATCCCATGAATACATAATAAATGTGTTCTTAATATAAAGTTGCTACTACCATTAATGCGTACTGAATAAATATTTTTGTTTCCACGACCAAGTTGCAAGATGAGATAGAAAGTGGCTCGCTTAAGATTTTCATTATGGTTTATGGATGAGGTTCGAATTGCAAGATAAAGATAGAAAGAAACTCCCTTCATATTTTCATTATAGTTATGGATTATTTTGGAAAACAAATAATCATTCACACCCAAAAAAAACTAATCCTAAGTGGTTTAAGAAGTCAGGGATACTTCTAAGTTTGTAAGTAATGGGAAATACAAATTATTGACATTAAAAGAAGGGTTAGTGCATCGATCAGATAGACGTACTAGTCTTTACCCAATTTGCAACCGTTCAATCCCCATGACCAAGAACACATTTCTATTAGAAAGAGAAGCAACATGCATTGAATTAATTATTGGCTCAGTGCTTAATGTGTCCCTTTTTCTTTTGTTTTTTATGGTGAATAGTGTATCCAAATAGGATGCACCAGATAGTGATCCAATCATTGACTCATTGCCTAATGTGTTCTTTCTGTTTTCTATAATGAATAGTGTGTCGAAATAGGATGCACTAGATAATAAGCCAATCATTGACTCTTATCTCACTCTTAGCTCACTTACATTTGCCTGTGATTTTTCATTGTCATCTTGACGATATTCATGCATAATCCATTCTGTTTTTTGGCCTAAGGCCTCTCCCTGTATAGAACACAAGTGTTTTCCTAATGCCAATTCACTTTAAATTTATAAATATGATTTTTTCCCATCCAATAGCCTTCCAGAAGCTTGTAGCCATTGCTCCATTTGTGCGGGTGCCCATTGTATATTTCTACTCTTTATGACTGAAGAAGTACCATTCATCCTGTGGAGCAGACCCAATTTTGCATGTCTCTGCAATCAACGATTCCATTTGTACATACATATATAATTACAATAGAATATATTGACAAAACCATGTGATAGTCTCTCAAAATTGGAAGCAATAAGGATAGAATTCAGTCAAAGAATTAGCATGCCATAGAGATCCCATAATGGTAATTCTTGATGACAAGAACAACAAAATTGTGAAAGAAGAAAACATTATAACATAAAAGCTTCAAGTGTTTCTATGGAAGAGCACAACCAATCCAACTGGCATTTAATATGTAGCCATCTTTTTTCAAGTTGAGTAGTTTTTTACAACAAGTGCGTGTGGCCAACATAATCATAGAGAACACCTCACGTACACATGCATAGAAAAGGAAGGAACTGGCTTGTGCTACCGGGTCTAAAAATAGTAAGTCCCCATGGAAGGTTAAAGAAGAATCTACCCATCCACTCAAAAGAGAATCTTTATTTCCTAGTTTGGTGCCATCTCCAGATCCTTCTTACGACACCTCCATACGAGTGCCGACAGAGCTTCAAAAGTGGTGCATCATATTATAGTTCCATCTCCGATTTATTTCTTTTTCAGTCGGTCTAGTCTTTCTAGGCTGAAGCACACAGAATTCCAAGACATACCCTAATCATTGGAGGTGTCGATGAGATATGGGCCATCCTTATCTTGATTTCAAATTCACGTATCTAATATACACTAAGTTAGGTTTGGGTTTCATATTTCCCTATAATTATTATTTGGGTTGGGATGTTATCCAAAGCATATCAATATTCTTGTTAATTATCAACAAGAAATTATAAACAAGTAGGTTAGAAAAGTAACTCCACACTTGATGTCTATTGCATTAGCTTGTAGCTCAATAAATACAAGAAAATGTGACTCTTGGTCTTTCATAACTGAAGATGCTTCCTGTCACCTACAACTCTTCATATGTACATTATTGTTACAAAACACAATCCCAAGGATTATGTGTCCAACATTCCCCCACTTAATCCGAAGGGGTGTGTGTGAGTCCAAGCATCATTCTGAGCTTCTCAAAATTTTCTCTTCCAAGTGCTTTGGTGAAGATGTCCAAAATTTGCTCATTTGTGGAACAATGTCTTAAGTGAATAGTCTTGGCCTCTACATGATATCAAATCAAGTGATACTTTGTGTTGATTTGCTTAGTTCTATCATGAAATCTAGGATTCTTGGCTAATTTGATTGTAGAAGTATTGTCAACTAGAAGAGGAGTATAATTCACTTGTTTCTGCTGTAAATCTTCAAGTATTTTCTTGAGCCACACAATCTCCTTTGTTGCTTCTACAACTACCACATATTCGCCTCTATTGTGGAATCTACTGGAACTGATTGTTTGCATGATCTCCAAGAGACAATTGTTGATCTAAGATTCATGAGATAGCCTAAAGTTGATATTCCATTTTCCTTATCTCCATCAAAGTTTGATTCAGAATATCCGTTCAGGTTGAATTCATCCACCTTAGATCACCTGAGTCCAAAATCTTGAGTTCCTTTCAAGTATTTCAGAACTCTGTTTGTAACAAACCGATGTCCTTAACAAGGCTTTTGCATGAACCTGGAAATAATTCCGACAAAAAATGAAATGTCTGGTCTAGTGGTAGTAAGATAGATAAGGCTTCCCACAAGTTGGCTATACTTGGTTGCATCCTCAAATTCATTCTCTTCGTTTGATGTGAGTTTCAAATTTTGTTCTATTGGAGTAGAAACATGATTGCACTTAGCCATGCCAAACTTGTTTAATATTTTTCCAATGTACTTCTTTTGGTAAATGAATATGAGCCTTGGATTTTGAATCACCT
This sequence comes from Picea mariana, assembly GCA_032191745.1. Lineage (NCBI taxonomy): Eukaryota > Viridiplantae > Streptophyta > Pinopsida > Pinales > Pinaceae > Picea > Picea mariana. The sequence continues at coordinate 20,798 of JASDQU010099680.1, forward strand.
CAATGCACAAATAGTAGTGAAGATGTCCCAAATCTGTCATCTCGAAGCCTTTCTTCAACTCTTTCTATATGGATGCAATGTATCTCTCATTGTTCCCTGTTATCAACATATCACTTACATATACTACAAGAGATACAACAAATTTTCCAACTTTATTGACAAACAAAGTTTCATCATCAAGATTGAAATGCTTGAAATTTAATTTCAGAAGATGCTCGGTTGACTTTTCATACCATGCTCATAGTGCTTGTTTCAATCCATATAAGGATTTGATAATCTTACATACCCTATGTTCTTGTCCCTTCACAACAAAGCCTTCTAGTTGAGACATGAACACATTCTTTTTCAAGTCTCCATTCAAGAAAGTAGTTTTCACATCCATTTGATGAATTTTCCATCCATTTTGTGCTACCATGGAAAATAGAGTGGAGATGGTAGGCCATTTTTCCGTGGGGGAAAAAGTATCCTCATAATAAACACCTTC
>JASDQU010099682.1:7006-17971 GCA_032191745.1 Picea mariana
CATCTGGGCCGTCGGAGAGTTGCACCCTTGAACTCGGACCCCCCCCCTTGCTTAAAGATCGGAAGGCAAGGGGGTTCCGACTTTTGCTGTGCACCGTTGATCTGGGCGCACAAATCTGGACCGCCCGGTCTTGTTTAATGTTTACCCTGGGCACATCATCGCCCGAAACTTTGGACAAGTGGGTTTTAACCCATTCTTTGATATCTAAACCCCCTAAGCAGGAAATATCGCTAACAAATACTTAAAAAATCACTTAGCAGTTAACATTCATTATCTTTTACCCTTATTCACGTCACAGGTTAAAACCCTAATTACAAAACAATGTAGTATTCAACAAGATCTAATCATATCTAACCATTTAGCACATAGCATCAACATATCTAGCATTCATTCATGTTATTAAGCACTAAGCTACTACATTAGATGCATCTAACATACATAAAGATTCATCACTAAGAATAAATCACATCAATAGCACAAAGAAATCACAACACATGATATATGTGGTTCACCCTAGTGTGGGGCTACGTCCACCAATTTTTCTTCTTATTTAATATCTTCTTTCAATATTCGTACATGAACAGAGCTACAGAACCCGCTCTGCATAGGATAGGAAATCTATGCACACCTCACCAGATCCTCCTTCCCCGAGCTAGGTCACAACACAAAGCCTTCTTACACAGTCTGCACACAAGCTTCTTACAATCACTTGCACTTAGCTATGCAGGTCTTAACACATAGTATGCACAAAGCCTCTATATTTGCACTAAGCCAATTCTACTAGGTCTAGTCTTTCTTACATCACCTAGATATCTATTTATACATTACAAATGGGGCCTAAACATGGGTAAGCCCATGGGCCGACATCCTATACCTGTTACATAAACCCTAACCGCCAAAAATATCGTAACAAGGGGCAATATCCCACAATCTCCGCTTCGCCTGGGTGCTCCATCTTCAACCAGCTTGTTGAAGTCCCAAAATTGGTCAAACATGACCAAGATTCTCCAAAACTTGGTAAAGGGCCAACAACAACTTTATGTCCAAAATTATTACATGCATAACAAAATCTAAAAAATATGGTTTAATACCTGGGAGTTGAATATCCTCTGAAAGGAGGTACTCTTATAAATTCTTCTTCTTCCTGAGGCCTATATGTCAGTTGTTGATTCTGAAATCTGAATCTTCTTGGTGGAGGAGTGTCCCTGTAATCTTCCTTGTAGATCTTCATATCCCCCTTGATTGTTTCTGCATATCTTTTTGGATATGTTTCTTGCTCTGTTGTTTTGGAGCTTGATCCTTTTTCTATCTGATTGTATCCAAGTCTGGACTTGTCATGATGAGATTTTTTACTGATGATAATGTCATCCAAAACTTTTGAGTTGTTCTGCATATTTTTCTTTTGAACATCCTTTCTTAATGTGACAATCTCTGCTTCCAAATTTCCAATGATCTTGTCTTTTTCTTCTAGATGTTCTTTGAGTGCTTCTTCAATTCTTTTATCTTCTTCTATTTGAACCTTCAAATTTGTGATCATTTGTTCTAGTTCTTGAGTGTCTTCTTTCTTTTCTAGTTCTGCTTGTAGTTTCTTGTTTTTCTTCTTTTCTCTTCTATGGCACACATTAATTACTCTTGGTAGTCAACTTCTGCCTCTTCAATTTCTTCTTCAACTTCTTCATATTCTTCTTTAGATTCTTCATATTCTTATTTGAATTCTTATTTATCAGAGTCTTCTACTGCCATTTATAGAACTCTTTTTGTCTCACTGTCATTGACTTCATCTTCATCTGATGATGAGATGTATTCTTTGGTGCATAAGATTTTCTTGAAAACTTTCTTTGTGATTCTTTTTCCTTTTATGTTTGTTTTCCTTTTGAGTAACCTTCATCATTTCTCTTTATCTTATACGTACATTTGATGGAAAAATGAAAAATACCATCACAATTAAAACAAATTAAAGGAAGCTTACCTCTATACCTACCATCGGTTCCCTTGCTCAGTCTTTTGAAAAAGTTGGCCACTTCTTCATAATCTTCCGAGACGTCACTGTTGCTGCTATGTTCTTGTTTTTGCCTTCCCTTTTGCTTTGAATTTTTGGATTCTTTGAAGGCTTCTTCTTTTATATATGGATTTCCTGTTCAATTCTCATTGCATATTCTATGAAGATTCCATGTAATTCGTCCATGCTTATTGACTTTAGATATGATCTTTCTTCTAGTGCTGATATCTTAGGGTCAAATATCATAGGAATAGATATTAGTATATTTTGAACAATTACAGATTCTTTGATTTCTTCTCCCAATCCTATGATTTCATTTACTGTTTCATCAACTCGTAAAAAGTAAGGTGAAATATTCTCATCTTCCTTCATCTTAAGTTGTTTGAACTGACCTCTGTAAGTTTGAATCTTTTCTACTTTGACTTTTGAATCTTTTTCATAAATATTTTGAAGTTTCTCCCAAATCTATTTAGAGGATTTACAATGTGCAACTTTGGTGAATATTGTTTCACTAATACCACTCATAAGTGCATTTTTGGCTTTGGAATTACTCTGACTAAGTTTCACTACTTTTTCATTTGTTGGCGGAATTGTTGATGCTATGTATCCATCTACAATTGATTGTCAAATTTCAAATCCCTGTGCCTGTATATATGTTTTCATCCTTATGCTCCAAAATGCATACTTTTTTCCATTGAATTGTGGTGTTCCATTTTTATACAATTTGTTTCTCTCCATGATCTACCTTTCAGTGGCTAAACGTATTTCTAAAGGAATCTGCTCTGATACCGATTGTTGGATTACTAAGAGGGGGGGTGAATCAGTAATAGAGAAATTTAATCTTTTTTAACCATATAATCCAAGTTTTATATCAATGTAGCATTATCATCCAATAACTGTAGAGTAAATAACCAATGAACAAATGAACAATCATACACATACACAGTACACCAGTGTTTTTTCTTATATGTCTTGAAGAATTACATTCATTGGAAGCACCAACTTCCTTTGTTTTCCAGCTGCAACTGGAAGGAGGACCTGACCCCGTTTTTTCTCATGCTACAACCTAAAGGAAGCTCCAACTCCCCTATTCTTTGGCTACAACCAGAAGGAGGCTACAACCCCCTATGTTATTTGGCTACAACTGGAAGGTGGCTAAAACCACATGTCCTTGCCCCATCCAACCACCCTAAAGTACAAGTATAATGATGGAACCACTTTCACACTATCACTGTGAGATATACCACTATAAACTTGTATAAATAAACCTGAACCATGCATTAACCATGCATCAACCTGTACCTGAACCTGTAATCAACCTGTACCATAAAAAAGTGCATCAACCATGCACCAACCTGTACCAAACAACCTATAATCAAACTATACCATAAACAAGTGCATCCAACCATGTACCAAGTATGTACCAATCATGTATCAACTAGTCATCAACTATGACTCATCAATATATACCAAAATCATCAACTATACACCTCATTTATGTGCCAACTCATCAACTACTTGTCTCAACCATGTACCCAACATGTACCTTAACCAAAATCCCTCATTAATTTCATCATCCAATTATGATTTGTAACTTTGTAATAGACCTAGTGTATATGATCACATACCTACAAACCTTCCTTAACTTTCACAACAAGAGACTAACACTTTCATCAAACTTTTCTTTAGTCTCACATTACTAGTTTGGGATTAGTCAACAACCCTAACTTGAAATAATCATAACTATGTACTTGTAATGAATAAAGATATAAAAATAGTACACAATGTTTTTTCAGTTTGTTTTATGCAATTCCTCCAGGTGTCACTACTTGGAACCTCTAAGAAAATGATTTATAGCAAAAATGGCATACCTTGTTGAATTATGGCTTATTCTAGAGAGTGACCTTGTAGAGTTTTCCCCACACTAAATATTTGTTACTAAATATTTGTTGAATGGATTTGAACATGTTACACAGAATACTACATATTGTACTCTAACCAACACCTTTGGTCTTACTGAATTTGGATCTATTATGAAGAAGTTATGACGTTTTTACCCAAAACACTTGTTTTAGACTAGTTTTAGGACTAGCCACAAACCCTATTTTCCATGGAGTGTAACTCCAAAAATACAGCGACCCACAAGATGAATTATTTACCACRGATACTTGGATATGTTTCCTCAATGGCCTATCAATTTCATGKTCTAAATCATTCTAGAAATAAATTTATTGTGAAAATGGTGAGATGACCTGTAAATAACATACCTCAAAAAGCATCATCAAAATAATTTATCCTTCCTTGAATTCYGCCCTTCTTTTCTTCACATTCTCTCTTAAATTCGGCTTAGATATCCTTTTCTTACCTCAGTTACCTATAGATATTCAATATGCTCAAGTGTGATGTAAAATGAGAGAGTCTTGCCTCTTATTTATACTCTCCAAATATATTCCTTAGAAGCATCTTCTAGGTCACTTAACCCATTTCTAGGTCACTTAACCTATTTTCCTCATTTTTAGAGTTAACCACTTTCCATAATTATAAAGTTCTCCATTACTTTATCATTTAAATATTCCTCCTTGACTTTATCACCTCACTTTATCATTTAAATAATCTTCTTTGATTTTGTCACTTCACTTTATTATTTAAATAATCCTTCTTGACTTTGTCATTTTACTTTATCATTTAAATAATAATTTCTTATTTGCAATATCTTTGACTTCTTTGACCTTTTGGGGCTTCAAACTAACATATGAGGGTCCTCCAACTTTGTAAGGCCATAACTCTCAAACTGTGAGGAGTTATGTGACGTTCCACATACCACCAGAAATAGCATGACATGTACCATCCATATAGAATAGTATTACCTTCAAATATATTAAAACTCATACCATTATACATGAAACAAAATTTTTTCCATTACCCAAACCTTTGTGCTACCGGAATTCGCTACCGAACTTTCTTCAAGGGTTGACATCAATGACAACCAACCTTAATCAACAATGTGCATGGTTTAGGCATATACTTGGTATATGATATTGGTTTTTTGGTAATTTTTTGAGGCACTTCATTAATGATATCTTATGGTACATGATGTATGGCATGATTGAGACATATAATGAGTGATATGGTATATGGTTGAGGCACATGGTTTGAGGAGCATCTTGGATATTGGGCACATTGTTTGATACACATTTTTGGTATATGTATGAGTTATTCCTTGGTGACAATGATGCATGATGAGATACATAGTTGATGCATGATATGGTGATGGAACATGGTATGGCATAGGTTTTGGTTGATGCATGATTTGGTACAAGTTTGGTACATGGTATAGTACATGTTTTGGTACCTGATTGATGCATGATTTGGTACAAGTTTGGTTCATGATTTGGTATAGGTTTGGTACATGATATGGTACATATTTGGCACATGGTTGAGATACATATCTTGTGATGGTATGTTGGTGATCTTGGTACATGATTGGTAGAGGCATGTGCTGGTAATGTTGAAAATCTAGTTGAGAGGTGTTCTTGGTGTTCATGGATTTGGTTTCATTGATGTTGAGTATTGGTGATAGTGACAATTCGATAAGTTGATCAGTGACAGTGACATCTTGATGTGACAATGGTAGTGATAGTGACAATGGTAGTGCTAGTGATATTGACAATGATTGTGGTAGTGAAAATTGGTCTACACTTATATTTCAATGTGTAAGGATAGGGAAAGGATAGGGGGTTGTATCCTCCTTCTGGTTGATGTTGGAGAACACAGGGATTTAGAGCTTCCTTTAGGGTGGAGCCTGAGAATCAGGGGGTTGTATCCTCATTCTAGTTGGAGCCAGAGAAATTAGGGAGTTGTAGCTTCCTTTAGGTTGCATCCTGTAAATTAGGGGGTTGTATCCTCCTTCCAGTTGCAGTTGGATAATCAGGAAGTTGTGCTTCCAATGAATCTATTCTTTGATATATAAGAAAGCATTTTGTGGTTTTCTCCCATTTGGGTTTCCATGTAAAATATGGTGTACTGTGTATTTGATGTGATGCTCTTATGTTTAATGCTCATTATATATATATATATACATTGTGGTTAAAAAGTGGTAAAAGTGCTCATACTGATTCACCCCCCACATCTCTCAATATTCCAACAATTGTTATCAGAGAAGGTTCCTTCAGGAAACAATTTAACCAATGTAAGGTAGATCATGGATATCAAGAATAGTGCATACACAGATAATGGAATACCATGGTTTGATGGCCGGATTGGTCAGAACTATGAGACGTGGAATATTAGAATGATTTTTTTTTATAGAGATAAGGATATGATGTTTGATACTCAATTATTACAGGATACACTGGTTCAAAGAAGCCAAAGATTGCAGCTAAAAAATAATTGAAAAAGAAAAAAAATCAATGGATTTCATCATGGAAGGATTACTTGATTTAGTGAAAGTCAAAATGGGACAATGTTCATCAACCAAAGAACTTTTGGATAAGCTACATAATTTCTACTCAAAGGAATCCCATTCTACAACAAATATAGAGAAAATTAAAGAAAGTGCAGGTACAGAACAAGAATAAAGATGCTCGTCATGTTAGATAGATTTAGAAGAAGAAGGTTCTGAAGAAGGCATAGTAGACCTTGAAGTAGATTTAATCAATGCTTTAGACGAATTGACAAAATAAAGGAAGGAGATCAAGTCTCTTGAGAAATAATCAATCAAGAAGAATTCTGAAGAAAGTTTTGAAGAAACCCAACAGGTCATTGTGAAACTGAAAGCTCAACTAGAAGAAGCCAAATTGATTGAAGAAAATATCATGAGTCAGTTGGATGAAAAGTAATGTTTGGAAGCCAAAAGGACAAAAAAAATAAAGGAAGAAAAGAAGAGATATGATATTTTGACGTTCCATCTCAAGGAAAAAACTGAGGATTTAAACCATCTTGAACCAAAATTTGGTCAAGATAAAAGAAGATGTGAAGAAGAAATAATCACATTGAAGACCAAACTTGAAGAAGCAAAGAGAACGAAAGAAGTCATGAAGATTCAAATGATGAAGAAAGAAGAAGAGGTTGAGAATCTTGAATAATAAGTTGTCACATTGAGAGTTAAAATTGTCAAGCTCAACAAGAATGTTGAAGAGAGAGAAACATCCACATCATTAGTAAAGGAAGTTGAAGAGAAAAGTTACATGTTACCGGAAGGAAAAAATGAAGAGAAGCCTAAGAGTTATGAAGAATTCATCAAAGGTTCTATGAATAAGGAAGAATGCAAGCCCCTGAAGAAGAACATTCCAAAAGTGCATAAGACTCAAGAAGAAGATTACAGAAGAGACAGATATCAAAGAAGACCCTCTACATTCAGAAAACAAAGAATCTTCCACCTTGATGATGGAATCAACATAAGATAATATCGTGATTAACTGAGGCATGAATTCAAAAGGACTACATCACAAAGAATATCTTTCACTCTCAGGTATCAAAATTTATTTTATGGTTATTGTTTTAATTGTACTAACTTTGGACATAAGGTTGTAGATTGCATAACATATGGAAGAAGTGATACTTATGTGTCCCCACATAACATTGAATGTTACAAATTTCACAATTATGGTCACATAGTGTGGAATTGCATAACCATGATAGATATGTCCATGAAAGAAAAGATCGATGTTATATACATGAAGGTTGGAGAAGAAAAGAAAGACAAGAAGAGAAGGTAAATAAAGAACAGGTCCTAGAGATCGTAGGATTCACAGTAGTACGAGAAAGAAGAGAAGAAGAGAAGGAACATGCCCAAGAAGTTTTACTCTAAGGAATTGTAGTGCAAGATCATGAAAAATCCACAGGAAAAAAGGAAGAAGTTAGAGTTAAGGAAGATGATCAATCTACAAATGAAGAGGAAGATCACTCTGCATTAGGGAAGATTCCTTCATTGTTCTAATCCATCTAGCTTGGTGACTCCCAACAACATGAATGTTGAACAGGGGGAGTTTATGCATCAACTATACAAATAAAAGAACCATCCTTCGAGCAATGTGAATCATTTGCAGAGACATATCCAAAGTGTTCAGATGGAAGAAGTACATAATGACAGATTGATTGATTGAGAAGCATTATTCCACACATGCATTAAATCAAGGATATATCTAGTACAAGTTGTTCCTAACATACAGAGTATGGTTTATAGATAGATAAGACCAATGGACACATTTGATTCAGTTTGAAGAACATGAATATGTCATGATCAACTGCAGTAGATACGACTTCATGATAGTATAGTGATAGATGGGTCGACATTGTGGACAATGGAGTAGCAGAGTTATGGATAGTTTATGACATATGGACATGGATGGATTTTGTGAGATATTGATTAGGTACACCATACATGGGTCAAAGAAGATGCATAACAATGATTTCACAATTGGAATCGTTAGTGGAAGTTATATCATTAGAAATAAATCATTGAAAAAGTATGGTCAAGTGAACATCTGAATAAATCGAGTAATGAATGTTTTTTATATATGTCAGTGAATTATAAGAGGAAGCATCAATGGAAAATTGGCAAGCACTGGAAGAGAGGAAAAGAAACACTTATAGGTAAACCTACATTGATCTACACAACATCTTGCAGAGAAGTCGAGGGGAGAGAAATCATCAAAGAAAGAGATATAATAAGGAAGATCAGTAAAATACATATAGGGGGAGACATATCGACATAGGAAGTTATCCTTTTTCCCATGATGAAAAAAGAGAAGAGAAAGAAAAAAGGAATGAAAATAGAGAGAAATAATAGATCCTTGAAGATTGGGGGAGTGGCCCCAAGGAGAGAGACCCTTTTCCATTGATGTCAAAGGGGGATATGTTACGAGGAAAATCTCTCTATGGCTAGGGTGAACCACAACAGACAGGTGTGACTGTAGAAATCGACTCAATTCCAACATACGCTACATAAACTAATGTGCGAAAGAGATAAGAAAGAGGCCTACCTTGTCCAAACGTTTGATGATGTTCACCATTGAGAACTTCGACCCAAAGCTTTATACCTGCAACAAGTTCTCAACAAACAAGCAGAGAAAGCATATAGTGATAATATAAAAGGTTAGCACATTAGATAGCATAATCCATTAATATACAAAACAAACATGCCCATGGATCATAACACATATATTTGCAAGATATCAATTGGATGGGAAAGGAGTATTTCTATTAATAAATGATCAGCAAAAGAGAAAACATTACAAACTTCCGTGTTGGCATGGTTTGGAACCAATAAACTGAGCTCCTTCCAACTGAGCCTCCACCACTTTAATCCTCCACCATAGGTAAGCTCATATAAGGGAGACAAATAGGTTCTCCTTCAATAAGGGAAGAGCTTGGGGGATCAACACTGTGTTCAGAATTAAAGGACAAAGGGATGTAGACTCAATAATGAAGTAATAATTTCTCTAGAGTAACTTTTCTCTCAAAGTTGAATTCTCTCTCCTTTTCCATGGCTCAGAATTGGCCTTTTTATATCCTTCAAAATGCAACTGAAGGGCCGAGTCAGAATTTTTCTAGTATATGGAAGACCAAGGATCAAAGATCTCCTATAGTGACATGGAAACCCAACATTAAATTTTGATTTTCTGGCACAAATCTCGATGTACGCGGGTTGTAGTGGAGAAGCTAGTGTATACGCATGTTGTATATCCCGCAAGGTGCGTACAAGTGGAAAAATATTTATTTTTATCTCTGGATTCATCTATCAGGGAAAGTAAGTCTACTTAGGGAAATGGAGTAAGGCCCTCTATACAATATTGCATAGGGTGAGGCAAATCTTGTTCTAACATGAGAGTGAGAAACATTGATTAGGAGAAATGGTCACAGGGGGAGCATCAATGTTTCCATCAATGTTGGTGTTGCCATTAATGCCAAATGGGGATATTATTCAACAATTGGTTTGGACCATTGGTTGTCATTGATTTCAACCCTTGAATATTGATGTCAACCCTTGGAGAAGTTTGGAATCCCTAGAGATGTGGTTGATATTGATGGTGAGTTAGTTGTCATTGATAAGTGGTTGATGTCAACTGATGTGATGGGTGTATTTGGAGAAGTCTCCAAAGTGATTTTGTTATGGCGTAGCTCTAAGAATGGCCCTCACAGGAAGAAACTTTAAAGAATTCTACAAGAAAACCCCAAGTATCGTTAAGGATCCCATATTTTTCATGGAATTAGGTCATGAAGGCAAATCACCCATGGATGGATAGTCCTTATCATGCTATTTCGGGTGACAGGTGGTATGCCAAGTGGTTCCTCACGGTTGAGGAGTTATGAGGTCATGAAGTTGGAAGCCCCAAAGATGGGTTATGAAGCCCCTATGTAAGCCCCAAATATGGGTTAAGAAGACCCTAATTGGTTGCAAGTCATCAATGAAAGGTTAAAGTGTTTGTAACAAGAAATTTCAAGAAGCCCTAAAGTTAAGGAAAGAGGTTACTTAGAAAAAGTATATATACACCTCAAGAAGTCACTCCTAAGTACATTCACACACACATTCTATTGAATATATTATATGTGAGTACGTGATTCATATATGAGTTAACCAAGGATATCTAAGGTGAATTTCAGAGGGAAGATGAAGTGATGAAGGGAGAAATTCCAAGGGAGGACGAATTCTTGTGAGGATGTGTTCTAAGGTATGTTATTTACATGTAATCTTACAGTTTTCGCTATAAATTTATTTTTGTAATGATTTAAATAGAAAAAATTGGAGGATATTGAAAAGACATATCCTAGTACCCGGGGGAGAAATTCGATCTTCTAGGTCATTGTATTTTTAGAGATACCCTCTGTGGAAAATATGGTTTTTGGCTAGTCTTGAAACTAGTCTCAAAAAGGTGTTCTGGGTAAAACTTCCATAAATGCTTCATAGATTATCCAAATTACGTGAGACAAAATTAATTGGATATAGTGCATTCCATAGTATGTTT
>JASDQU010099685.1:0-21281 GCA_032191745.1 Picea mariana
TTCAGGCCTTTCCTAGATAACTTTGTGATTGTATATTTAGACGACATTCTTGTTTTCAGCGGGACTTGGGATGAACATGTAAGGCATGTAAAACAAGTATTGGATACTTTGCAAAGGGAAAAGCTGTATGTGAAAATGTCTAAATGTGAATTTGGTAAGACTGCACTTATATACTTAGGTCACATCGTGGGAGGAGGACAATTGAAGATTGATCCTTCCAAAATTGAAGTGATTGTGAAATGGCCTGAGCCAAAGACTGTAACTGAGATTCGAAGCTTCTTGGGTGCAGTCCAGTATTGGAGAAGATTCATTCCCAACTTCTCTTTTATAGCAGCTCCTTTGCATGCCTTAACCAGTGTGAATAACACTTTTCAGTGGGAAGGAAAGCAACAAAAAGCTTTCAACATTTTGAAGGAGAAGATCAGTACCGCACCAGTATTAGCACTGTCGAATCTTCAACAACCGTTCGAGATCGAGATAGATGCCAGCGGATACGCCATGGGTGTAGTATTGATGCAATATCGTAAGCCTATCTGTTACCACTATGAGACTTTTAACCAAGATGTTGTTAACTATCCTACATATGATAAAGAGTTGTATGCATTAGTTCAAAGCATAAAGAAATGGAAGCATTACTTGTTAGGGAAGGAAACAATTATACATATAGATCACTGGCCCTTACAGTATCTTCAGGTACGGACCGAATTACAACAATCTCGGCACTACAAATGGATGGGTTTTCTACAACAATTTCATTTGGTAATCAAGTACAAGAAGGGTACAAGTAACAAGGTAGCCGATATGCTTTCTAGACCTCCTATTGCATCTTCTATTATTTTGAAGAATACTTCTTTATCTCACGATAACTATGTACAACAATATGCCATCGATGAAGATTTTAAAGAAGTATATGAGAAGCTAACCCACGGTGCACTAGTAGAGAACTATTGTCTGTAGGGAAAATTACTCTATCATCTTGGGAAGCTATGTATTCCTACAAGTGAACGAGTCCATGTAATATGAGAAGCTCATACTTCTCTTGTATCGGGGAATTTTGGGGTAGGAAAAACTATGGCTCATTTGTAGAGGTTTTGTTACTAACCTCAAATGAAAGAAATTGTAAGTAAATATGTAAAGGGGTGTGTGATGTGTTCTACTTGTAATCCCACTAATAGAAAATTGGGGCTATAATCACCACTTCCTGCTCCATCCCATCCATGGGAAATCATTTCCATGGATTTTGTAGGGGGTTTACCAATGACCAGAGGGGGTCATGATTATTTGTATGTCGTAGTGGATAGGTTCAACAAGATGTGTATCTTGATGCCATGTAAAAAGAAGATCACTGCTGAGTAGAGTGCTAATCTCTTTTTTCAGCATGTTTGGGTTCACTTTGGATTACCCATGTCCATTGTCTCGGATCGAGATACTCGATTCCTTGGAGATTTTTGGACTAGCTTGTGGAGAATGATGGACACCAAATTGAAGAGGAGCACTGCTTTTCATCCACAAACCGACGGACAGACAAAGGTGGTAAACAAAACAATGGTACTTTTGCTTCGAGGCTACTGCAACAAGCATCCTAAGTTATGGGATGAATAGATACCTTATGTACAACATGCTTATAATAGAGCTTTACATTCATCCACTAAGATTTCACCTTTTGAGACGTGTTATGGGTACCTACCAAAGGTTCCTTTGGACTTGATGTATTGGAGAGATGCCAATGTGAATGAAGAATGAACAGAGGACAGAGCCCGCAAGTTCATCCAGAGGATTCATCAGATACAACAAGCAGTGAGGGAATAGTTGGAAAAGAGTCAAGCATAGTATAAAGCTCGACTTGACAAGCACAGGGTTGATCATCAGTTCCAAGTTGGAGACCGAGTATGGCTTCATATCAACAAGGAACGATTAAAGGTTGAAGGAAAGAAACTCAAGCCCATCCGATATGGACCCTCCACTATTTTGGATAAAAGCGACACTAATGCTTTTCGTTTAGATCTTCCACCTTATATGCATATTTATTCAGTTGTGAATGTAGAGAACTGGAAACTTTTTGAGCCTCCCATGATCATGGATCAGGATGAGGAAGTTTCAATACCTTCAGTTGATGATTTTTCACCTGAGTACTTGAATGAGTTATAGGAAGATATCATCCTAGACAGAAGGACGAGGACTTCACACAGGGGTGATGTTGATTATCTTCGAATAGGCTTAAAGGGCACACATCCAAGCAAGGCAAAGTGGATTGAGAAGGATAAGGTGAGGGAACTCTTCCCTCACTTACCAATTGATTAATGAAAGCTTTTGGTGGTCCAAAAATCTCTCAGTGGGAAGGCGTGATCCAAAAAGGATCCAGAGAAGGTTAAGACAACTCAGAATGCACATAAGCAAGTCAAAAGGCTCAGAATGGCTTCAACAGACAACTAAAGGGAAAAAAATTCAAAGTTCCTAAAACTTAGTGTAAAGGGCATAATCGCAACGAGCGCATTGCAAGCTTTCTAACGGCGCAAACGGCTCGTCAAACAGAGTTATAGATCAAAAGTTATAAGCGGTCAAAGTTCAGTCAAACTTGGTCAAACAAACAAAAGTCAAAGTGACACGTGGCAACACTGCAAGGGTGACACGTGGCACAATTGAGTTGGAAAGATGACATGTTAAGGATGCAGACACGTGGGCAAGTAAAGTGATGACACATGTCAGTTTTCATGGGTGAATCATACGGTGATAAGTGGCAATTTTGTGGATCAATTACATGGGATGCCACATGGCACCCCTCCAATGGCTGGAAAATGAAAAAGTTTATTCAACTCCCCAAGAGTGGAACTCATGACCTCCAAGAATCCCAAAGGCCCCACAAGTCTGCATTAACCCCTATACCACGCAATGTTCCTTGTTTATTATATGTTGCATATATATTTTAAAGTATAAAGGTATGATGGGCGCCAAAGAAAGGGGCTAGGCCCAGCCCCTGGTTACGTATTGTGCCACATGACCATAAGGTTCCGCCTACCTAGGGGCTTAACTCAACCAACTCCAAATTTAGCATACTCCACTATATTTAGAACATTCTGCCATTTAACCGCCCGCCAAAACCTCCACCAGAATTAGCGGAGCGTGCCAACAATATGCTAAAATAGGGAATCCATGGGATTCGACCCCGGAACCTCCCGAAAATCTTATGCCTTAACTTAGCCTCCATAACCAATGCTCCTAACTTCTTCATTACTGCATAATCGCCAGAAACATTGTATAAGAAGGGCTTTTCACTAGTCCATTCGAACACACAAGAGCACGAAGAAGGGGCAGGCTGAGTGCATCCGTACATTACGAATTTGGGCCAGGGATGATTTTAAGGATGTAAATTTATTTTTAAATGTAGAAACCTTGGCAAATCTTACAATCCTTCATATGGAAACTATAAAATGTTTGGCGATATTTTTGTAAAAATGTTAAAATTTCTAAGGATTTTATATAGTTTGTATAAAATTTTGGCGATTTTTAAGGTAAAATAATTTTATCCTATAGAATTTGGGCGAATCATTTTTAGAATAGCGAATCTTTTTTTGGGAAAAACCATGGAAAATTAGCCCATGAGCGAAATTTAGCCCCTAAAATCATCATTGATTTGGGCGCAGTTTTCTAGATTTTGGCATGGATTTCGAGATCTGTCAGTCATTAATTACAGGAGAAGTGGCACAAAAATCGAGGCAATGGGTGTCTTGGGGGCCCAAAAGTGTCCGACTTGGATTGAGGTGTGGAGACAGTCATTTTGAGGTAAAATGACGCCATGAATGCAGTGGTGGTAGTTTTCTAATCTGAGAAAGATTCTGTGGCTTAACTCCAGAATGAGGTATACTTATGTATTTTTCCCAATTCTTTTGCGGAGTTAATAAAAAGACCTACCCATTTGAGAGCAGTACCCAGAGATGTAGTCCACTAGGGACGAACTCCGTTATCAAGTTCTTTGTGTTCATATTGCATGATTGTGTCTCTTTCATTATGATCTTTTCCTTCTTTATGGTGTACTTTTGTTTATGCTCATTTTATGCAATTATTTAATAAGTCACTTGACGAAAAGATCCCAAATCATTCTTTGATCTCTGATTCATTGGCACTTACAACTGCCTAGTGAACCACTTTCATAATTCTACTAAGGGCATCAACCACCCTATTCTCCTTTCCTTTGATATGTTTGAATTCAAAATCAAACTCACTAAAGAGATCCATCCACCTAGCTTGTCTCACATTGATTTTTGGTTGGTCAAACAAATACCTCAACCCACTATGGTCTGTCATAAGCACAAATCTTCTACCTAAGAGGTAATGCCTCCACATTTTTAAAGCATGCACTATGACAATCAATTCCATATCGTGGGTCACATAATTGACTTCATGCTCATTCAATTTTATGGATTCGTAGAAAATCACATGTCCTTCTTGCATAAGGACTCCTCCTATCCCTTCCTTGCAGGAATCTGTACACACAAG
Organism: Picea mariana; assembly: GCA_032191745.1. Lineage (NCBI taxonomy): Eukaryota > Viridiplantae > Streptophyta > Pinopsida > Pinales > Pinaceae > Picea > Picea mariana. The sequence continues at coordinate 4,495 of JASDQU010099685.1, forward strand.
GAAGTCCTTGTTTGGGTCTGCAATATTTAGTACAGGTGCATTGGTTAGAATCTATTTCATCTCTTGAAATATTTCTTCACATTCTGATGTCCAAATGAATTTAACCCCCTTTTTCTAAAGGTAGGTGATTGGTGTTACACATTATTTTCGTCACCCCTATGACCGTTAATGATGTAAACCTATCCGTTGTCTTTAAGAAGGATCAGTTGCCTTAATCCCTGAAGAAAAATGAAGATGAACTTTTCCTGAGAAATGAAGTTATCTTTGTTTTTGTAAAAACCTCATAAAGTGGGATTGCCGCACCTTGCTCAGTGTTAAGGGTGCGACAATCTAGGATTATTGCATGTTGCACCATAGTAGCCTGCAACGACGTCGCAATTTTCTTAGTTTTAAGGGTGCGACGATTTTTCGTACGTGGGAAAAAAAGCATCTTCTTGATGCTTCTAGAAGGAGAAGATTCTAGGGTGAGGTGGCCTCTGATTGGTTTGGATCTGAGTCACATCCCTGATCTCATGTGATCATCCTAACCTCCTCACCCTATCCTTGTCAGCTTATAAAAGGAGAGGAGTTCTCACGGGGAAAGTCAGTTGGCTAGCTTTTGGTGTGAGCTTGAGTAATTTTTGTAGCTTGGAGTTTGTAAGCCTATGTTGGCTTTGAGCTTTGCTTTGTCAAGATATATTGTTGATCTCAAAATCCGTTGAAGCAGAAGTGTGTGGGAAGCAAGGAACCATTGGAAGGGACCTTACAACATCAAGGCATTTGGTTGTATCTTTCTTCCACATTCTTTAATGCAATGATATATTTCTTTCCCTTAAAATTGGTCTTATTTTATTGTATGACTCCTTGATCACATACATAGGTTTTGTTGCGTATATGTTGTTTCTTTCACTTCGTTGGCTTGTGTCTTTTTTATAGGTTCATCATCCCATAAGCCTTGGAACGGAGCGAGGATAACACTAGCAAGGACAAACAACATTTAAAAGGTATGTCATTTATCTCTTGTTAGTTAGTATGCTTGATAATTAAAACTTAGGGAAAGTTTTATATTTTGTCTTGTTTTGTTCTAGTTTCATGTTGAAATTAGGGAGATTTGTTTGTGTCCGCACTTACCGATTATTCTGATAACAAAAATTATGTGGCATTGTCCCCCATGCCTTCACCTGAGATGAAGATGAGCCTATCGTTGTAAGCTCAGTCTCTTATGAATTAGATCCAGTAGTTGAAATGGTGATCTCTTCGATAGGGATTTTAGAGCCTGATCTCCTTACCATTGTCGCGGCCCTCGACATGTGCTCCTTTCAGAGTGTGTTTCTTCCGTCCAGTGGAGATCTCTTGGAATCCATGACCGAGTTTTTTCCCTTGACATGGTGTCATTTCGAAGCTTTGTTTTCTTGGAAGCCATGATCAAGAGGAGAAGTTGAGCATGGTTTTTTGATTTCAAGCTCATTAAAAAAATGAAACCAGTGTTGAGCATGGTTTTCTGATTTCAAGATCGTTAAAAAATGAAACTAGTTGTGAGGATAGTTTTACGTCTCTGTGGAAACCTCATTAAAAAATGAAACAGAGGTTACGAGGATAGTTTTTGCATCTCCGTGGAAACCTAGTTAAAAAATGAAACAGAGGTTACGAGCATAGTTCCTATTTATGTGTCAAGCTCGTTAAAAAATGAAACATAGGTCTAGGGATTAAACCTAGATTCTCAAGCATGATTCATGTTCCTGTTTCAAGCTCGTTAAAAAATGAAATAGATTTCCCACCCTCTCTGTTTGAGTCAAGTCCTTCGTCTAGTATTTGAAGCTTCATTTCATCCGCCTGTGTTGTTGGACGAAACAGAGCTTGGGGGGAAATGCTTCCATCCTCTAGACTTCATGCTGAAGTTGAGCCACTAGCTTCTTAAGTTGGGGGCTAAGTACCAACCATGTGAATTTGTGAACCATGCATTGGGAAGTCGTAAGCATAGTTTTTACTTTGGTTCAAGCTTGTGTAAAAATGAAACCACCTACCTCAAGCATAATTTCCTCTGGTTCGAGCTTGTGTAAAAATGAAACTAGGTCCAAGCATAGTTTTGATTAGTTTTAAGCTTGTGAAAAAATAAAATCTATCCGAAGCATAGTTTTTTTTTGTTTTAAGCTTGCGTAAAAATGAAAACAATCCCAAACTTAGTCTTTGTTCTTTCTCATGCTCGTAAATCAATAAGAATGTAACCGAGTAAAATTTTATCACTTTTTCAGACTCATAAAGGTTATATGAAAAAGGAACCCCATGGAGTTCCCTTTAAACTCTTTTCAGACTCTCTAAATATGAAAATATTGTCAAGCGATCTTGTTCTTTTCATGCTCGTTAAAGTATTTGAAGAAAACGTCTGTTAAGCGGTATTTTATCTATTTTTCGGTCTCATCAGACTACTTTACGAAAAATGACATTTTGGAGTTTCCTTTAAGTGTTTTTTAGACTCTCTAAATATGAAAAACCACGGAGTTTACTTTCTTTGGGCTCGTAAAAAAAACATCGAAAGGCCCATATGGGACCGAACCACTCCTTCCTAAGGTTCGTTCAACATACTCCGAGGGACTCATTCAAAGGATGAACTTACATCAACAAGCATATGTTATCCTCCTCAAGATCGCGTAAAAATAAAGAGGTACTCGCCATAAATGGTGGGAGGAAATTTGGGAAAGAAATGTATCTAAACCTGTATTCCATGGAAGAGTCGCTTTTGAACATGACACCCTTTCACTCACTTTGTGTCTAGGTTGTAAAATCCACTTGTCTCTTGATCATACTCCTTTATAAGATTGCAAATTGGTCTGTGATCCCTGTTGTTGAGTCAGTGTTTCCAAGACAGTTGTCGTGTCTTCAATGTGTTCAAAGAGAAGTTCAACCCGTAAAGCCTTCTATCGCGTCGACCATTTCTGCAGTCCTTAATCCTTTTATTGCATCGGCCATCCATAAGTCAGTCTTGAATCACTTGTTACTCTGATCTACTTCAAATATTTTTACCCGTTTCTGATCTACTTCAAATATTTTTACCCTCGTGTCATTGATGGGGAATACATTAAGGCCCTCATGTGACGAGTCTTTTCCTATTGACTTCAACTCATTATCCAGGAATTAGACTTAGAAAATATTTGGTACCTTGGAACTTGCATGCCTCAATGGCAGGTTTCCTCACTTTCGACAATGGGTTTTCATTATTGACCCCAGATTGGGAGATTCCACCGAGTGTTTGACTTCAACTCATTAATTCACACCCATTGGATTGTACTGGTGTACCTTGGGAGTCATTGACATTGATGGTGATTTCCCTCACACTTGTTAACGATATACACTAATGACCGATAATCAAGTGGTTTCTACCATGTTTGACTTCAGCACATGTATTCACATGGTTAGATTCGTACTATAAAGTGGTGGAGTTGAAGCCCCTGGATATTTTCTGATAGATTCAGGTTGCATTGGAGTATATTCAGATTTTACTATTGCATAGATCCACAATGTATGTCTCGTGGCTATGTTCAAATTTGAGTCTTTAACACATAGATCCACCTTGTATTTTTGGTGGCTATGTTCAGATTTGAGTCATATTGGCATGGATCCACAGTGTATGTTTGGTGGCCATGACCTGTCTTAATTGACATGGATCTTTGCATGTCGACATTTATGCTTTGAGTCATTTATATTCCGAGTATGGGAATGCCTACCTCAGTGATGATATATTATTGTAATGTATTTCCTTGTTTGTTGGGAGGTTTCCAACTAACGTGTTCCTTGTTCCCTACACACACTCGACAAAGTATTTCAACTATCACTTTGTTCTAACTTCATACTTTGGGGGGATCTCCGTTACACATTATTTTCGTCACCCCTATGACCGTTAATGATGTAAACCTATCCTTTGTCTTTAAGAAGAATCGGTTGCCTTAATCCCTGAAGAAAAATGAAGATGAACTTTTCCTGAGAAATGAAGTTATATTTACCTTTGTAAAAACCTCATAAAGTGGGATCGTTGCATGTTGCTCAGTATTAAGAGTGCGGCGATCTAGGATCGTCGTAGATGGCACCATAGTATCCTGCGACGACGTCATAGTTTTCTTAGTTTTAAGGGTGCGACGATTTTTCGTACATGGGAAAAAGAGCATCTTCTCGATGCTTCTAGAAGGAGAAGCTTTTAGGGTGAGGTGGCCTTCGATCGGTTTGGATCTGAGTCGCGTCCTTGATCTCATGGGATCATCCTAACCTCCTCACCCTATCCTTTTCATCTTATAAAAGGAGAGGAGTTCTCATGGGGAAAGTTAGTTGGCTAGCTTTTGGTGTGAGCTTGAGTAATTTTTGTAGCTTGGAGTTTGTAAGCCTATGTTGGCTTTGAGCTTTGTTTTGTCAATATATATTGTTGATCTTGGAATCCGTTGAAGAAGAAGTGTGTGGGAAGCAAGGAACTGTTGGAAGGGACCTTACAACATCAAGGTATCTGGTTGTATCTTTCTTCCACATTCTTTAATGCAATGATATATTTCTTTCCCTTAAAATTGGTCTTATTTTATTGTATGACTCCTTGATCACATACATAGGTTTTGTTGAGTATATGTTGTTTCTTTCACTTCGTTGGATTGCGTCTTCTTTATAGGTTCATCATCCCATAATCCTTGGAACAAAGCGAGGATAACACTGGTGAGGACAAATGACATTTAAAAGGTATGTCATTTATCTATTTTTAGTTAGTATGCTTGATAAATAAAACTTAGGGAAAGTTTTATATTCTGTCTTGTTTTGTTCTAGTTTTATGTGGAAATTAGGGAGATCTGTTTGTTTCCACACTTACTGATTAATCTGATAACAATTGGGCAACCAATCTTGGAGAATCCCTTTATGAACCTCCTATAGTATCCTTCCGGGCCCATAAAAGATATGATATCAGATACATCCTTTGGGGTAGGCCAACCCATGATGGCTTTAATATTGTCATGATCAACTGTCACTCCTTCCTCAGAAATAACATGTCCAAAGTAATGGACTTGTTTCTGGAAAATGTCACACTTACTGAGCTTAGCATAGAGATGATGTTCTTGAGTACTAGCTTGAGATGTTCTTCATGCTCTTCCCTATTCTTGGAACATATTAGGATATCATCAATGAAAACCAACATGAACCTATCCAAGAAATTTCTGAATACGTTATTCATTAAGCATATAAAAGTGGCTGGTGCATTTGTAAGCCCAAATGGCACAACCGCAAATTCATAGCAACCATGTCGCATCCTAAAGGTTGTCTTGTGGATGTCTTCATCTTTAATTCAGACCTAATGGTATCCATAACTGAAGTCAATCTTGGGGAAGATTGTATCACCCCTTAATTGGTCAAACACGTCATCGATCCTTGGTAAGGGATACTAATTCTTGATGGCCATCTTATTGAGTTGTCTATAATCTATGCACAATTTGAGTGTGCCATCCTTCTTTTTCACAAACAAGGTTGGTGTTCCCCATGGAGACACACTAGGTAGAATGTAGCATTTTTCCCACATCTCCTTCAGCTATAGTTTGAGTTCAACTAGATCTGGTGTATTCATTCTATAGGGTGTTATAAACATTGACACCGCTCTTGGTACAAGTTCTATTGAAAAGTCAATATCCCTTCTTGGAGGTAGACCTGACAACTCTTCTGGGAATACATATTTATATTCTATTAATATGGAATGGTCCTCTAGGATGGGTTTGTCATTCTCAATAGAGTTCAACACTTGTATTGCATACAAGGGGCATCCCTTTTTGCAATACTTCTTCACTTGGAGTGCCTATATTTGTCTCATTGAGACATGATTTTGAATCCCTTGTAGGGTTACCCTTATTCCTTCTTCATTTTCACACTCCAAAGTTTTACTGGAATAGTCCAACTTGGTTTTGTGGGTAGCCAACCAGTCCATGCCAATCAACAGGTCATAAGATCCTAAAGGAAGTATGTTTAGATTTGCTTGGGTAGGCAATCCACTTATAACGAATTGGCATTCTGGTATGGCCTCTGCTACTTTTCTTTTGGTCCAATTGCTAGTTGTACCAGCCATGATTTAACATGTTTGTCTTGTTGGAATTTACATTTCTCAACAGTTTGAGGGGAAACATAACTCAAATTAGAACCAGGGTCAATTAAAATGGAAACAAGGTGGTTGGCAATCGTACCTTCCATCTCCACCACTAAAGCTTGGTGATTAGTTTGTCTATTATCCAAGGCTGCATAAATTTGTGGCATGCTCCTAGCCACATCATTAACTGTGTTATCCTCTTGGACATTGTAGACCCTCCTATTGTTTTGTTGCCTATGCGGAAAATCCCTCAACAAATTTTCACCTCCACAACCCCAACATTTCAAGGGTTCTCTCTTCATGTTATTAGTCTTACTTGGAATTGCTCCGAATGGTTTATTTCCACTCTGGGATGGAAAATTTTGTTGATACACACTTCTGGTAGGAAGGCTCATCCTAGAGATCTTCCCATGGTTCTTAAATATCGAGGATTTAAACCCCTTCTTCTTGAATCCCAAATTGTTTTCCTTCTTGTAGTCTTTGTGGGGTTCTGTCTTATTCTTGAATTGCTCATATAAATACTTTTCCTTTCGAATAGTATCTTCTAAAGTCTTTGGCTCATCAAAATCAATTATGTCCCGGTAGGACTGAGGTAATCCACTAATAAATCGTTGCATCTTTACTTTTTCATCCTTTATGTAGGGCACATACCTCATCATCTCGAGAAATTTGTTGATATGCTCATCTACGGTGAGTTGTCCCGGCTTGAGTTCATAGAACTCCTTGGTCTTCCCATCAAAGTACTTTCTGACAGATACTTCTTCTTGAATTATTTCTCAAATTGTTTTGATGACAAGTCCTTCTCATGGATTCCTTTCATGTTCCTAAGGTCCTCCCACCAAATGGAAGCTTTCCCATTCAGATTGAAAATGGCTATCCGAGCCTTTAAGTTTTTAGGGTAGTTGTGGACTCTGAAATACTTCTTCAAACTGAGTAGACACACTTCTGCTTCTTCCCCCTTCTTAATCTCTCCATTGAAGGTGGGTGGTTTGGATTTATTGAACTCTTCAGGGTCACGACTCTTGGAATGTTTTCTCTTCTTCCCTCTCGTCTAAGAATGGAAACTAGTTTTTCCACTGGAAGATTCCTTATATTTGTCAGTGTCCTTAGAGGAATATTCCGGTGAATGTCTCTTGGCCCCATGTTGGGCCTTCCTTGAGGTGCTCCTCCTAATGTGGCCACTTTCTAGACCATGATTTTGTATCTCAGGTGGACTTGGAGTTTTCTTAGTATGATGCACGTCCACATGACTGGAAGTTGGAACATGTTGCATTTGCCTTTGTATATCTGATAGACTTTGCAGTAGGACTGCATTAATTTGAGTTTTCTTTTCCTACTCCTTTATCAGCCTTACAACTCTATAATTATGCCATGAGGCTTCTTACAGTTTCGACCAAATCTGGAGGGGTTTTCACCACCCTCCTTTCATCAGATTCTTCCTCTCTATTATGGGAGATCTCCCCCAACTCATGGTGTTTCACCATCCCTTACGCTGTAGTTTTTCTACTGTTCACTGACTACTGATAAATTTTTTTTTTGTTAGTTACTAATCTACCAATTCATGAACAACACATATTATTGCAAAGTGAAGTTATCTTCTTTATTTGGAAACATTAGCAAAATACAATGCATATTTCCAAAGCATCTATCAACAGTAGAAGGTTTTGTTCCTCTCTTCAGTAGAGGTTCAGACAAGTTTCTTACAGAAGGGGGCAAGGTAGGGTGTTACCCCATAAAGTTCTCTAATAATATTTTATGTGATTCATGCATGAGCCCAATCAAGCCAAGTGTTGTTGTCATGCTCTGATACCAATTTGTAACACACCTGACCCATGAATACACTTTCTAGGGATGGGGAATAAAATTTTTGCTCGCTCTAATCATCTCAAATAATCTCTGTGAGGTCTTCATCCTCTTCTACTCGTCCATAGCTTTCTAACGACTTTTACTAGCTCTAATCTGACCTATGGTTTGCAAGATGTGGCATCTCGAAGTTGTCAAGGAGTTATTCGTTGGGGACCACATGACGGTCGACATTCGGAGTTGAACGTCCCTTTTTTTGCGTTCGGCGTTGAACATTGAACGTTCGACATTCAACAATTGGCATTCGACGTTGAACATTGAATGTTCAACATTCGACAATCGATGTTCGACGTTGAACATCCCTCTACGATACTACACCCCAAATCCTCTAAACTCCCGAAGTCTCAGTCGCATCACCAACCACGTTGGCCAAGCGGGCACGAACCACAGGCTGACACGCGGTAAGGGCCAGGGGTGACACATGTCCTCATGAGGGGGTGATACGTGTCACACTTTAATAGGCATAAGAGGTATATAAATTGTCCATATCTCGGTGACATGTGGCACCTTAGTTGTGGGTCCACGTCACCCTGGACGACGTCAGTGCGCCATGTCAAACCCAAATATACATCCTTCTAACATTTTTTAAATATCACGATCAAGGTATTTCCACGTAGATCCATAGATCCATGGCTCCCATTGCTTTGCAAATCCAAGCTTCAGAGCATATTAACTCCCCACATTGTGAATCCCCTAAAGAGCCAAGTCTCTTGTCTATCAAATCTAGCGCCATGTGTCCTCTACCTGTCAACGGTTGAGATTTACTTCATCGTTCACAACTTCGAGAGTCTTCACACTTTGAAGACTCTTGGCCAATTTCCTTTGCAGTACCAAGTTTATGAACTATCCGATCTCCTGCCACGTATCCTCTCATCCAATGACTCTATTCCAACAAACGACATTTGACAGGGGACAAGAATGTTCCACATGTCCCTCCACGACGCCTCCCGGTTGGTTGGGCAATTCAGAGGGGTTCTCAAAAGAGTCCTTATATCGATGATTGAGAGGGATCCCAAAGGATTTGAGGATTGACGACCTACGTCACTTTGCAATTTTGACATTCGGGATTTCGACGTATATCTTCCAGCTTCCTCTCCAGAGCTCTAAATCTCTAAATCTGTGAACCACGCTCGATCTATCACCATGTGCACATATCATTCACAGTCAGGGTTTCCTCCGGCTGGTAGAGATTCAGGGAAACTTGCATGTCCTTATGTATAAACATTGATACCATCGAATACCCAAACTTCTGGATAGTTGTTGATTTGTGGACATGCATCCCTCTATTCCCAACGGTCCAAATTAACTTCGCAACTCTGACATTCAGGAATTTTCGAGGATCGTGAAGTCATAAATCTCAAAGCCAAAGTAGCTTTACTCCTTTCGGGATTAGCATGGGGTTTCCAACCCTGGGTCACATGGAATCACATCGAGGTTCAGGGGCTACACTCATCTCTTAGTCGAGACTCGATTAAGGCTATGGGTATGAGCCCTTGGTCACACAGGTGAAAGGTATGAAGGAAGCACCCTTCTCCCACATAGTTGAACTTGAAATACTCGCTAAGGTAGACTCAAAAGGTTGGCAGGACTTAGACGTTTCATTTAATCCTGCCCCGACTCTCCTGCGGACTCACATCCCATAACTCTCCAGCGGCTAGACTGAGGTAAATCAAAGGCCATGTAAATATAGCAGTTTACAGAAGAAAATGAGCATTTCTAATAACTGTTCAAACACTGTAAAACTTAACCATAAACACAGACAATCAATTGTCGCATCCAATGTATTACACAGAGTATGAAAATACTTATTAGAACTGGAAAACACAGAGACACTATTGAAAGGGGTGTCTATTTCCACCCAACCATAGGCACAACCACTCCTAATGGATTTTATACTAGCCACCCCTGAGCTAGACCATGATGGTCTGAGAGATATTATTTCTCCTTGCTCAATGACAGTCAGGGACGGAGGTTACTCTCCTCCTCCCACAAGATCTCGACAACCGATTTTCTCTGTACCAAGCAAGGGGGTCTGCGCGAGCACTTCCACAATCACTTGTCAGCCTCGTTTATCATCTTGTAGCGAAACTGTGCCCATGGATTCTTACAACCAAAACTATCTTACTTCTTAGTTTTCCTCTCAACTTCAAAGTCGAACCACAGTCTCTTCTCTTCCGGAGATTGTTTTCTCTCTTCTGCTTCCTTGTAGATTTGCCTCTATTCCCCAAATTACTTCCTTTCTTTCCTTCCTCGGTAAGGTTGCATGGGACAGGATCCCCAACTCATGGTTAGGTGTAATATCCCTTGGTCGAACCCAATTGTAAATGTAATATAAGTATACTTAAGCTGGTGAGCTGTTTTGACATCATTTTGTAATGCACTCCATGTGGCATAGTGCGTGCATGAACTACGCAGTAAAATGATGTAGTATGCACATTCCCGGATACCGTGCGCAGTAACTAAAGTGCACGTAGTATGGAGGACAACGAGCCTCGTGTATATGATATGTGTTATAGGATGGTGAGCCAATTATTATAAGCTGGGATGCTTATGTTTTGGTATTAGACTGGAGTGCCTAGATGTTAAAGGCCAGTGCCCCTATTTTGTGCATGTCTCATGATTAATATAAAATACATCGTTGCATGCAGACCGACCACGATAAAAGAGATGGGGGACTGAACTTCATCAGTTAGGGAAAGGGAGGGCCAAAAGTCAAGGGAAAGGGCTAAGCTAGAGAGCTTAAGCCAAAAAGGAATATTATATTAATATTTCCTAAAGCATAAAGTATGGATAATTATTTTATCCTAAGTTCTAAAGTTGGGGACAAGTGGACCAAAGTAGATTCTGATATGACAAGTGTCAAGTTGGGGACATGCATTCATATCGTGGGGACTTACCTCTTTTGGTCACTTTTCACGGGGATTTTCTTACCAGCAACTTGACCATCATTCTCACCATCACTACCACGATCAATGGGGACGATGATTCCTTCCATCACTTAGTTATCCAGTCAATGATTCCATGACCATTTTCACTCACGTAGTCCATTATTCTTGAGACATCCATTTCACCATATCTGAGCCTGTTCCCATAGCCTTTTTCGGTTGGTGTACCTAGTTAGCTTGGAGTGGGATTGAAGAAGCGGGTGTTCAGGCCTGTGAGCAATTCTCCAAGAAAGAAAATTGTTGGGGATTGATTCCTGAAGGTGCTAAACTGCAGCTATAACGCTCTGAGACTTCCGGTCTGGCCTATTGCTGAAGCGCTGGAAGGGAAGTGGGGCAGCTGAGGGACTGTTGAGCAGAGAAGGGGCACACTTCCTTGGGTGGGACAGGCATGTGGGGAATGAGAGGTTGTAGGCTGTTAGTTGAGAGAGCATTTGAGACCGAGTCTTTCCTNACTTCCGGTCTGGCCTATTGCTGAAGCGCTGGAAGGGAAGTGGGGCAGCTGAGGGACTGTTGAGCAGAGAAGGGGCACACTTCCTTGGGTGGGACAGGCATGTGGGGAATGAGAGGTTGTAGGTTGTTAGTTGAGTGAGCACCTGAGACAGAGTCTTTCCTGTTGTCCATGAGCCTTAGCCTGGTTAGGAACCCTTTACCCGGGTGGAGTTCAGTCCCAGCTCGGGGGTGACTCACTGTTGAGAATGATGAATAGTGTAGTCTAAGGCTGGGAGGTTCGTGGATGGTCTGTACACAATTGGTGACAATATTTCCAAGACAATTACCAATCATATGATAAAATTATATGCTGCATTGTTAATTACGTGCTTATGTTACGGGTTATCATATATGTGATTATAATTACATGTATGTTATGGGTATTTCCTTGTATATGCTGCATATCTGTGGTTACTGTTATTTCAGTATAAATTTGTATATTACAGAATGTAATTGTTTGTTTATGTTTATATGTAAAGATTCTGCAAGAGTGTTGTATGTATATGTTTAAGTTGCATGTAGTTTGAAGAGAAAACTTATGTGGCATAGCTCATTGGATTACTGGGTATTTTACCGTATGTTCCGTAGTAAGAGAACGGAAGCATTCCCTAGAGTAGCATGGTCCAGCCTATTTAAGGCTGGGGATGTTACCGACTGGTGTCATAGCATGAGAGATTGCTCTGGAGTGGCATTCCCCAGCCTGTGGGTGGTCGGGGGATGTTGCAAATTGGTATCATAGCTTCAGTTTCAACACTGAGACTAGATGGGCCAGAGGGGTTCAGTTGAAGCAAATATTCACATAAGAGTAACTTCTAGGTGACCAAAATTCAAGTCACGAAGCGTCCATGGAAAATGTTGGCGTGCAGGCGCACGCGGTAAAGTTTGGCACCGCGCAGAAAACGTTGGCGTGAAAGTGTGCACTGTAAATTGTGGCGCCGGGCGGAAGATTATTATGTGCGGATGCACGCGCCAAATTTAGCCTTGCGCGGTGAGCACGCACATAGTAATGTGCACATGGGGTGTGCAAGTATTGCATAACATAGAGGAGTTTTGTTGGTATGCGCATAGTATGAGTATAATTTGTCTCGTGACAGTGTATTCAATGGTGCGCATAGATTATTGTGCATGATGGAACATATTGAACTTTGACATAGTGCAATGCATAGGGAGAAATGCATGTGGAGTATCGGTGCGCGATACCAAAACTGTGCGTAGTGGATATTGGCGCACAACACAAAAGTAGTGCACGCAAGTTGTCAGCGCGCGACGGAGAAGAAATGCATAGTGGATATAGGTGCATGAAAAAGAGTTTTACCTTGTGATGTCGCTATACACGATAAATATGGATGTACAGGTTGAAGTTTAGTGCGCACGAAGTCGTTTGGAAGGCAATGAGTCTGAGTTTAATTTGCATAATATTAGAAGAAAAAGAAACAAACAACCGCATCAAAGCATTAATTAAAAGGAATTCTGAGTTTTATATTCCTCTTATTTAGACAGATGGAAGTGAAATATAATCTTACAAGAAAAGAATACTATAAAAGAAAACAAGACTCATAACACCACCAGATAGAATTTTGTAATAAACAGTCCTAAATCCGCTTCTGTATTTATATAATCGTATTAATCACAAAATTACAAAAGGAGGATGATAGCAGTTATCCTGTTGTAAAAAGGGTCATTTAAGAACATGCCTATCATCTCTGGTGCTCCTTACCTCCACTATCAGCTGTTCAAAAATTCACTGAAACATACTTAATTTTAGTTGAAGACACACTTCAGCTTAGCGATCTCCTCCTTTAAAGAATCTAACTAGACCGGTTGATTCTCTCCAACACTTTTGGCCGTTTCAGCCGTGGATTCCTCCTTCTTCTGTCATTTGCTCCTTTTCTTCTTAGCGGCTGGCCTGTTGATGACTAAATAATTCATAGTGGAATTCATCTTGAATTCCAACCATGAGTCTATAGCCAGCTCTGTGTGGAATTTAGTCGCTAGAATGTTCACAAGGACCCTTTCATCTTTATTCACAGGAAAGTCTAGCATGTTTCCCGAATAACCAGTCTCACTGGATTTAGCCTTGTCCATGTATCTTAGGCTATGGATACCAAAATGCTTTTACAGAGAGAAGAAAGTCGAGAAATTTGGAGATTACTTCGGTTATGGATACACAGATACCTTCATACTTGAGGATTGGTAGTTATAGAATTCCAATTATGAATTGCAGACGGATTACGTACAAGAGTGTTGGGTTGCCATTCTCGACTAATCCATTTCGAATGATTATCTTTTGAGTTCATTACATGGCGGCGTTCAACTGACGTCGCATGGCTATAAAGTACCGAACGAGTGCAACAGGGTGATCTGACTAACCGTCGCCCGCTCCACGAGTGGTGGATTTGACATTTTGAGACACGTGATACCACATCTTGGCGAAAGTGGTTTCGACAAACCACCTTATTGCATAGATGTATCTCTGAAGGCACCGTATGTCTATGTTTTCAAGACTTGGGTCTTATTTAGAATTGTCATGGTGATAACACCAGGAAATCGGGAGAGATAATTTTGATGTATATATTGAACCAAAATGGTTCATATTTTTCATGAATTATTGAATTGTTAGCCTAATAAGTTTCAATGGCTGCACGTTTTGCAGAATTAACAACAACTAGATCAGATCAGACCAGTGTGGAGTCCATAGGAATGGAAGAAGCACCGGGGAATTACAGTCAGCAAGATGAGAGCAGAGGGGTGGATGTCCATTTGGGCATTGAAGAAACGAACTCCAATGGACATGGAGAAGAAAGGAATGAAAACATGAATATGGATGAGACCATTAAGAAATTGCAGAAGGATGTCCAAAGCCATAAAGTTGATAATGAAAGGCTTATGAGAGACAAAGTGCAGTAGGATGAATTCAACATGAAGTTATTGGAGGGTTTGAACAAAATATAAAATAAATTGGTTAAGGGGAGTGACTCAAGTAAATCTGGAAGTCACAAGCCTTCAGATGAGAAAAGAAAAGCAAAAAGTGTTAGTAGACATCACCATCATTCTCCAAGGCATTCCAATAAGAGAGCAGGAAAAAACTCAAGTCTATCCCCTGTCAGAAGGTATAAGAGATTTGGGGTGGATGAGCTACGAGGATAAATGAACAAAATCAAACCTCCTACATTTGATGGTGAGCACAAGAAGGATGAAGATGCAGAAACATGGTTGTTGGGCATGAGAAAGTATTTTCAATTGCATAATTATTCTTCTCATGCAGAAGGTAGAATTGCAATCTATCAACTCAAAGGAAAGGCCTCGATGTGGTGGGATCAACTTGTGCAGGTGCAACACATTGTAGAGAAAAGTGTTACTTGGAGGGAATTCAAGAATTATTTTGAGAAGAAGTACTTGACTAAGAGATACTATGACAAGAAAATGAAAGAGTTCTTTGAACTCAATCTTGGAAGTATGACCATAGATGAATATGAGAGAAGATTTATGGAACCACTGATGTATGTCTCTTTCATCAAGGATGAGACAGTCAAAATTCAAAGGTATTTGAGTGGATTTCCATCGTTCATCAGTGACAAAATACAATATCATGATCCCAAGACATTAGAAGAGACCATAAGGTGAGCTAAATGCCTATATGATTAGCAGAAAGAAAGGCCAACTTTCCAAAAGGCTTGGGAAGACAATAAGAAATTCAAGATGTATCAGAGGAAGAAGGGAGCTAAGCCACCATTCTTCATGAATAATCCACAAGGACAAAAAACGCCTAAAGGACCCTGAACGATTGACACAGGGAGTCAAGGGCCAAGGCA
Source organism: Picea mariana (assembly GCA_032191745.1). Taxonomy (NCBI): domain Eukaryota; kingdom Viridiplantae; phylum Streptophyta; class Pinopsida; order Pinales; family Pinaceae; genus Picea; species Picea mariana. The sequence continues at coordinate 19,680 of JASDQU010099685.1, forward strand.
GCCACCTATGCACTGTTGGGGTTGTAAAGGAGATCATAGGTTCAAAGATTGTCCTCACAGAGGGGAAAAAGGTAGGGTTGTTCACAATGTACAGCAAGCTAAAACAATGGAGGACATGGGCAGATATGTGCCAAGGATTTATGTAGCCCTGGACAACAAGCAAGCAGAGTATCAGTCCCACATGATTGAAGTGGAAGGTATGATCAATAACCAAACCATTGCTATTTTAATTGATTCAGGAGCTAGTCATAGTTATATAGACCCTAAGATGGTGGAAAGTTTTCAATTGCCAAGAAGCAAGCATGGGAAATCCTAGTTGGTGCAACTGGCTACATGAGCCAGAAGAAAAGTTAATGAGATAGTTAAGTCATGCCTCATAGACATGAATGGATTGGACACCAATGCAGATTTAAACATCTTGCCTTTAGGTTCCTATGATTTTCTAATTGGGATGGATTGGTTGGACCAACATCACACTCTCTTAGACTGTCACAACAAATCATTTAATTGCCTGGATGAGGAAGGGAAACTAAGGAAAGTACAGGGAATTCCCAGGGCAGTAACCATTAGAGAAATTTCAACATTGCAGTTGAAGACATGTTATAGAAAAGGGTGTCAAATAATTGCAGCTCATTTGGTGGAGACACCTAGAGATAAGGTGCCAAATTTGGAAAATTATGCAATCCTGGAAGATTTTGAAGATGTGTTCAAGGGGGTACTCAGACTACTGCCAAGGAGAGACATTGATTTCTCTATAAATTTAATGCCTGGAGCAACACCAGTATCAAAGACTCCTTACAGAATGAGTATTCCATAATTGAAGGAGTTGCAAATGCAACTTGAAGAACTTCTGAAGAAGGGATATATACGCCCAAGTGTGTCACCTTGGGGTGCCCTAGTCTTGTTTGTGAGAAAGAAAGATGGAACACCAAGGTTGTGCATTTACTTCAGACAGTTGAATAAAGTGATTGTTAAGAACAAGTATCCTTTGTCAAGGATTGATGACCTCTTTGATCAATTGAAGGATGCTAAGATATTTTCAAAGATAGATCTCATATCAGGATACCATCAGGTAAGGATTAAAGAAGAAGATATCAGCAAGACCGCCTTCAGGACAAGGCATGGTCATTATGAGTTCACAATGGTGCCATTTGGGTTGTCAAATGCACCAGTTGTTTTCATGTGCTTAATGAATGGTGTTTTTCGAGAGTATTTGGACATGTTTGTCATTGTCTTTTTGGATGACATTCTTATATATTCCAAGTCAGGGGAAGAGCATGAACATCATTTGAGGATGGTGTTGCAAGTATTAAGGGAACATCGGTTGTATGACAAATTGAGCAAGTGCTCATTTTATCAGAAACAAATTCATTATTTGGGGCATACCATTTCAAAGGATGGGATAGCAGTGGATCCTGAGAAGATAGAGGCCATTAGAGGATGGTTAGCGCCGAAGAATGCGATAGAGGTGAGATCATTCATGGGTCTTGCAAGTTACTACATAAGATTTATTGAAGGATTCTCAAAGATTGCACACCCAATCACTTCTTTGAAAAGAAAGGGAGTGAAGTTTCAGTGGACACTGGATTGCGAGAAGAGTTT
>JASDQU010099686.1:0-20550 GCA_032191745.1 Picea mariana
GATTTCAACAACCCTGAAACTCTTTCCCTTGCAAACCTCGATATGCCAATATGCGATTTCCTATTCCCTCTTGCGGCTAAGGACTAACTCCCGCATAGATTTTCCAAGATCCTACGATCAGTGGGACTTCACGATTCTACACAGCGATCCCTGTCCATCGATTCTCCTTCTTGGAGATTTCTATTCTCTAAAGCTCCTTCCTATTTGGAACTTCTCCTGGGTCTGTTCCCACAATATTCACAACGGAACTATCCCTCCTGAGCTTAATTCCTCTGACTCGTTCAGAGATTTCCCACGCTTTTCTCAACGGACCTCCAACAGCTCCCAAAGTGATGGGTCCTTCAGATCCTGTGCACTCACCTGTAACAGAAATCTTCCACTCTCATAAGCTCTGAATCGCCACTGAGACTTCACATCCAGCCTGCACTTCTCCTACACGGCTCTAATAACCCAATTCAACTCTTGGGCAGATGAGAATAAGAGTTCAACTATCTGGCCTCATCAACGCACTCTATGCGGATGAATTCGACTGCACTCTATGCAGGAATCTCCTGGCTCAGATAGAGAAACAATTGAAACTCATTCTCCTCTCTATCTCACAGATTTCAAATTCAATTACGAAATCACATACACAGCATATCAAAGCAAATGCATGACAGAAAGCAAACATCCATGAGCATAATATCAACACAGAGAAACAACACAAACCATGAAGCTGAATCAAAGACTCTCTTCTATTAATTCAATCTGTACATGGGTGTTATCCACAATTTCTCTGCTTTGCTTGGCTTGCTCTCAATGATAATGTTACAATAATACAAAGGAGGGTGCCTATATTCCGTTTGCCCTCTCAAATTCTACAACTATCAAATCTACAATTAATTCCTATCTAACATCATTAAATCTAATAAATTCCTTCCTATCTACAATACAATACAAGTGCGCTTCTTTATGAATGGATTCATGAAAGAGCAGTGCTACAACTTCCAAAGAATTTCAAAAATATATGTGCTGGCGCTGTCCAGTTGTTCTTTCTTTGCTCCACACGCTGCTCGCTTGATGTGTGAGCGATGCTCCTGCATCAAGAGAACCCATGCTTGTATGTAGAATAATGAGATGAAGATCAGTGACTTTGTTGGTGAAACTATCCTATATGGATAGTGATTTTCATGCCATTTCCGGTCGTATGTGGAATGTCACATAACTCCTCATGCTTTGAAAGTTATGACCTTACGAAGTTGGAGGACCCCCATATGATGGCTTGAAGCCCCAAATGGTCAAAGAAGTAAAATCGATTGAAAAGAATAAATCATTATTTTAATGAAAAAGTAAACTGACAAAATCAAGAAGGATTATTTTAATAAAATAATGGAAAACTTTCTATTTATAGAAAGTGTTTAACCCTAAAATAAGGAAGTGACCTAGAAGATGAGGAATATAAATATGAGGCTAGGGTCTCTTCTGAATGAACATTGGTTGAAGATATCTTGAACATGATTGAAGATATATTCTAAGAGAGAGAGATGGTATGGACGATATCATGAGCGTATTAAATTCTCGACAAGTCTGAGGTCATGACGACAGAAGTCTCAGAAGTTCATAAACCCTAGTTTTTGAGGTATACACGGGTTACTTTGACCCAGGGCGTGTACATACATGGGATGAATGATGACATGCCACATACAGTTGATTGGGTCTTGAAGATCCATGTTTGAGTTGATGACAGGCTCTTGGATGATGAATTAGGTTCCAGATATGCATTCTATGGGCTCATATCTTCCATAGAAACTTTGCTATGGTTGCATTATTTGTCTTGATGGACGTTCTTGTTTTTTCTAAGGTGAATGCTTGAGGCATTCATGGTATGCCTGTTGTGATGTGGTATGTGTTGGTTGATGGATTGATCAACACTCTTGTGTTCAGTACTGATATGATGGATACAATATACTTCTTTTTAATACATGATTGAATAGCATTCATAGTGTATAGTTGAGATGTATGAGAAAGCTATTGGAGAGATTGGATGTGTTGTGATTGACTGTGGCTCAGACTAGATAGTAGAAGACAAAAGATAATGTTTTTGCACGTTGCAGAGGATTTGAGCATGTGATGAAAAGGATAAACCCTAGTTTCTCAGAGGTATACACAAGCTATAGTATAGATTGGAAGTGTACATACGCAGGCTGTACTATTGGTAGGGCACACAAATATGCATGCTGCACTATTGACAGGTCACATACCTGTGACATATTTATATCTTTGGAGGATTGTTGCCTCATATTATTTGGTGTTGAGGATGTAAGCTAAGTCTTGCATATAGATCTGGTGCTCTTGTAGAGTTGTACTCTATTCAGCTGTTGCTGAAAAACCCCAAGGATTGTAGTTTGTAATAAAAAGAAAATTGTACATACATCTTGTGTTCCTTATGGTGATGAGTTTTTGATGATATATTGCAGATATATGTTGTTGACATGTGATCACATCTAATTGGTTATAAATGACAAAAATGAGTAATGAGTAAAAGTTGAATGCTAACTAATGAGTTTTGTGTAAGAGGGAAGTTTTGAAAAAGATCCCCACACTCATTCAGCCCCCCACTAAGTGTGGTAGGTGTTTCCAACATATACTATCCAGTCCAAAGTCAACTTCACATGAATTCCTGTTGTCTATTGAGTTCACTCGTCCTGCTAGTTCATGAGTCTAGTTCTTTAGCACAATTGGTCTATGTCTGCCAGTCTTTTCCACAAATATTTCTAGCCATTTTGCTAAAATATTATGAGATTCACCGAAAAATATATCATGCAAGTATGTGTACACATACCTTTGCAACCATTGTTTATTCTTTAACCGAGGGTTTTTATTCTCCTTCTAAGAAAAATCTTGTTTTTTTTTTTCCAGCCATTCGATTATCTCCTTCCTCGTTGGTCTCCAAAACATTCCCTCATTTCCAACTTCCAGGTCTCGGCAAGAGAACTATTTGTTGATGCACACATAGGCAGTTTCAAGACCCTGGGTTCAAATTACTTATTCAAAAAAAACCCTATAGACATCAGTCCTTTCAGAATCACCTGCAAGCATGCGAAGTCTCACCTAAGGTATCTTTATGGGGATTGCAAGAACCAATATTATGTAGTGGTGAGGGAAAAAAGTGAGATTCTCTATGTCATACCTATAGGATCCTTTTTCACACTAGATCCTAGTTAACCTGAACTCATTACTTAATTCTATATGCATATCAATCCATATTCATGCCACTTAGTGGTTTAAGCATACAATTGATGCTACTTTACATTAATCTATCAGTAATATCAACAAAGATAAGCATTCATCCATAGTAAATACAAGAATTAACACAATACATACATAAATGATCATCCCACAACACAATTATACACAGATTTACCGTGGTTCACCCTCCTCTGTGCTACGTCCACAAAAGGTTTGTTTATTTATTACCTTTATGGAATTCAACCTGCACTCTATGCTGCAATGGATCATTAACATACAATAATATTCTTACATTTGAAACTTCTTTACAATGTCTTCTCTCTAACCTTTTATCTTTTTCTAGACATGGTGACTTCAACCACTAAAACCCCCAAAAAAATAATCAAAACACACACAAAAACCAACAACCCCTTAACTTCGTGGATCTTTTACATATTTATACATTTTTCTTAGGGTTTTTTTCTACCTCATAATGAGTTGGATATCACTCATTCTTGACTTGTGAAACTCGTTATGATTTGAATATAGCTCATGCACGACTGGTTTTCCTATATTTTGCACTATCTTTTCTTTCATATCCCCCATCGTATTCTCTTTCTTCTCTCTTATGTCTTGATATTATTTATCTTCTTGATCCTACACCTTTTCCCTCTACCTCGCCTATTCTCCCTGTTCGATTCCCAAATCTATATATCCAACAAATGGTCACAATGACTACCTCTCTTCCCTTCACAACTATAGAAACTTGGTTCCTGCAGTTCCCATAGATACCCCGAGTGAGACTTCACCTACTTGCAGGTGATGCCGAAAGGGTCTGTATCTGAGGGTTTTGTTGGTGAATTCATCTTAAACACTAGGTTTTCCCACTACGCGCCAACAAGTGGTTCCATTATCGGGACTAGGATTTGTGACTAAGGGGAATGTGTAGGTCGACTAAGGAAGAGATTGGACAATGGTTAGAGATGAAGGAGAATGATTTTTTCAAATATCAAAATAAAATCTCGCAGATCAACTTAGAGAAGTGGTTATAGAGAGGCTAGCTGAAAATAATGGAAAATTGTGAACTATTTTTCCAAGGAGTTGGACCCCTGAATTGATCTAGGAAGTTAATACGATAAGTAACCGGATGTTGTGTGCAGTTGATTTTTGGATGGATAATGTATTGGGGGTTTATATTACCAAGTTTTATATATATTTTACTTAGTCATATAGTGTTTTTGAGAGGGATTTCTTTCAAGGACCGTGTGAAATATATTTGAAATAACTATCTACTTGGATCAAGATATTGTTGTGTGATAAGGGGGTTATGAAGATGGAATCTAATTTCCCTAGTAGCTAGGAGCCTTTGTGTGCATAGGGGGAATGGGGGATGACCAGGGTATGGTTTGCATGTATAAAGAAGAAGGACACATGGAATAATGAATGAGGAATGGATGGGCTAAGAATTTCAAGAGAAGAAGAATGTTTGACACAATAAGATATTGGAGTATTTCACAGTGGAAAAAAAATTCGATACAGTAGGAAGAGGATTGTGGTTCATAGAGAAGGGTATAAAAGTGAGGTTGAGGAAATATATATTGGTGTAGTACTCTAGATGAAAGGAATATCATGCAAAGACCATAATCTCATTCCAATAGAAGGGGATCCAATACATCTCACTCAGGTCAGACTCTGCGTCGAACCCATGACCCTTTGTGCGTCTCCAACATCTGAGGAAAGATAAAAAAAATTGACAATTATAGTTACTGAAGGAAGAAGAGATAGAAGCAAATATAGTCATAGTAGTGGATGTAGCATGAAAACCAAGACTCAGTTAGGGACATCAAGGAAAAAAACTATGTAGAACAAAATGGAAGGGGTATATCACACTTTGAGAATTCCTATCTTCCATGGAGTGAGGAAAGAAGATATAGAACAATGATAATTTGTATGTCAAGCAATATGGACCATGAAGAACATCCAGGATGATGATGCAAATATAACGTATTTAGATATGATGTTCATAGATCATGCATTACTCTATTATATGAAGTATCATTCCATTGCACCTATGGTACAGGCCAGAACGTTGGAATACATCAAGCAAGCCTTGTTGAAAGAGTTCCAGAAATCGAAGTCTAAATCACAGTGTATTACATAACTGAAAGAGATCAAGTAGTTGTAGAGTGAATCCCTATGAGATTTTGATTTGAGATTTAAGATAATGATGGATCAATTGACCTTCCATATTCCATAAGAACAACATAGGGAATCGTTCATTGTAGGATTGTTTCCACATATACACTGTCCATTGATGCAACAAAATATTACATCACGGTCAGAAGCACCAAAGATCACCATGAATTTAGAAGCATCCATTGTAGGATAAAATGGCATTGGGATGTCTCAAGTTCAGTTACAGTTAGTAGCATTAAAAATTTAGTTGCAGGATCTTGCTAAAGGGAAGGAAAAGAGTGAAGAAGTCTAGTGTGTTACATGCAGAACAAAAGGTCATCATAAGACTGAGTGTACGAACTTTAAGGAGTATTTGTCTATAAGAGACCCGAATCCCTTGGCCACAGGAGGGAGGGTATGGTGTGAGATATGAAAAAGGATGGGTCATCACCATACTATCTGTCCTTTGATGTATAAGTATCATAGTACTACTAGAAACCTATATTGTAATTTTTATAAATTCATGAGACATGATGAAAAGGATTGTCGCACACTTGATCTAATGAGAGAATGCATCGTAGATGCATATAGAGTTCAAGGGGAAGAAGGACTGGAAGGAGGGTTTCCACAATATAATACTTTGAGGGGATACAATGAAGTAGGAAGAGGAGGATTCCTAGGTCAAGGAAGAGGAGGATTTGAAAGAGGAAGAGGACTAATTATCTTCTATAATTGTAACCAACCCAAACATTCCTAGGTCAAGGAAGAGGAGGATTTGAAAGAGGAAGAGGACTAATTATCTTCTATAATTGTAACCAACCCAAACATTTGACGTGATATTGTTTGAATCCGTGTATGAAATATACATATTACATAAAGTTTGACCATGCAATGAAATCCTATCTGTATTTGATCGCAAAGTGGTAGGAGAAAAGGAACTAGAATCTACATATGATAACAACTGAAAAGCACAATTATTGACCAAGAGTAGCAGTAGTTATGCATAAAGGAGAAAGGATAGGAGATAATGTGATATAAAAAGGAATTCAGACTGAACAGTAGGTTAGAAAAGTAGAAAAACCTACTCTGACGTTTGACCATAGAAAATAAAGAGAAAAATATAAGGAATTAAGGAAAGAACTGATAGAAACAAAATGGGTAGCATCGAATTTGCAACTTGTGTATGATAGGCCACTTGTGTATGACATGTCTCTAGTCTATGATCACTTATAAAGGAAATATGAGAAGGCAAGTATAATAAATATTTCCTTGAAGAGTTGTTTAGAACTAATGAAGGATGAAACTATGTTAATCGTGTTGTGCGGAATGATCGAACAATGTGTGCAAGATAAATAATCACTTGGTTCATAGTGAGTATTTAACCACGTATAACAAAAGAAAAGGATGAATAGGAGATTACTACTTAATGCATATATAGGAGGATATGACATGGACAATATCATATTGGATCTAGGATTTGATGTGAATTTCCTTCTGAAGTAGACATGGGAGATGAGAAGCAAGCCAAAGTTGATATGAACACCTATTCAGTTGAGGTTATCAAATCAGATCAAGATTGTTCTGATTGGAATATTGATAGGGGTAAATATTAATATCAACGGAGTTCACAACACAATATATTTTGAGGTAATCGAGATAGTGGATGATAGTAAACCTTATCCAATGTTACTTGGACTTGATTAGGATTTTGATAACCAAACCATCATTGATATGAAAATGAGACATATGATTTTCGAAGTAGGATACTTGAGAGTTACTACACCATTGGATCCCATAGAAGTAAGATGATATGTGGAACCTGCAAGGGGAACATAAATCGATAATATTTACAATGTGACTGCACATATGGATCACTATGTTAATCCTACGACTAATGGTGCACTCAGTTGGTGAAGTATCAGGTCTTGCACATCAGATTCAAAAGAATCCCTCGAACATTGGGAACAAATATTACATGAACTATGTTCAAGGAGATGTGATTGAATCACCTATGCATTGCGCTATATTGGAGTTGAGTTATGTGATCCATAAAAGTATGATGGAATAATAGATATAGATTCTTTTGTAAAATATTTTTAATTGAAGATACTAGATCAAAAAAGATCACTAGCTTTAGATGTTGCACTAAAAGAGACTCATGCAATATGGTGGGATGTGCACAAGGAGAGCAGAGATAATTAGAAGCAATGTAGAATATTGTTACAGGTTGGGTTTGGAGAAGAAACTAAATATACTACACAGAAATATTATGGGTTGAGTTTTCCTACATATCATGTTACAAGGTGCACCGCGACATGGATTTTAGTACATAATCAAGAATGGAGTCACTTGTTTGTACATACTTTGGATACAATCTCGAAGAACTGGAAGTACGTAGAGGAACACCAGGCTAAGAAAATTTGACAAATGATTTCAAGGAAAATTCTATTTTTGAAGATGATGTCTCGTTGGTAGAACTGACTCTACATATTATCAATAATAATATTTTTACATAAGAATAATTGACGATACCAATACCCTTTTTTAATGCACTCAAATGTTCTGCGACTATTTAGGAGGTTGTGGAATGCTATAATGTTGATGGAGAAGACCAGGAAGACGAAGACATAAAATATTTTCAAATACCAGAAACCGAAGGAGAGTGAATAGTAGAGGGTCCCATGCTTCAATATGCCATGTATGCAAGGTCGTTAAAAACATGCAAGGTGAATATTGGTACAAAGGAAAAGCCCAATTTTTCGAACTTTGGAGATTACTACAATGAAGAAATTGTCGAGAAGATTGTTTATTTATTGCACAAATACCAAAACCTTTTTCCAACTACAATCTCATAAATGAAAGGGATTTTTGTGGATCTAGGGGAGATGAATATCCCTTTGAATCCATATGCCAAGACAGTAAATCAGAGACCATATTGATTGAACCCAGTATATAAGAAGAAAACAAAATCTAAGATAGATAGGATGCTAGAAGTAAGAATTATTGAACCTGACACAGATTCATAATGGATTAGTCCGACGGTGGTCTAGGATAAGAAAAAAAGTGGAATTATAATTTGCATGGATTTGAGGAAATTGAATGATTCTTGCTTACATGACCTATTTCCTACTCCGTTTATAGATGAAGTTTTGGAAAATGTACGAGGAAAATAAGATTATTCATTCATTGGTGGATTCTATGGCTATCATCAGATTAAGATTGCATGAGAAGATAGACATAAGACAACATTTTAAATTCAATGGGTATGTTATCAATATACAATCATTCCTTTTGGATTGAAAAATGCACCTGCAGTATTCTCCCGAGTTATTCATAAATTACTAGAAGTATATTTGGATGATTGGACAATGTTTAGTTTGTTGAAGGAACATATTGAAACTCTTTTGTTGATGTTGTAGTGATCTAGACAATTCCAAATTTCTTTCAACTTGAAAAAGTGTATTTTATGTGCACCATATGGCACCCTATTGGTTCATGTAGTGTATAAACAAGGACTTTTGGTTGATCCTATGAAGATTGTTGCTATTGTTGATCTTCCACCACCTACTTCAGTGTGACAATTGTGAGCAACATTGAGTCATATGGGGCACTATAGGAATTTTATCAAGGGATATGCATGGATCACAACCCCACTGGAAAAACTGCTAAAGAAGGAGGTCAAGTTTCAATGAAACGAGGACTGTCAACAAAGTTTGGATACCTTGAAGAAGAAACAATTTACCATGTCAATTTTAGTCTTTCTAGATTGGAAGAAGGAATTCCATGTCCATGTAGATGCATCATCTATAGTGTTAATCACAGTTCTATCTCAACCAAGCAAAGGGGGTTGGGACCATTCTATTTCATTTTCCAATTGAAAGTTGTCAACTACTGAACATAATTACACTACCACAAAGCATGAAGGAGTGGAAATGATGTATGCACTACATAAATTTAGGCATTATCTATTGGGATCACATTTTAAGATGTACACAAATTATTTTGTGTTGAGATACTTAGTTAATAAGCCAGGGTTCTGGGGGAATATATGAAGATGGTTGTTATTATTTCAAGAGTATGACTTTGAAGTGATTATGAAACTAGGAATATTAAACTTAGGACCTCATCATTGGTCATGTATATTAATAGGAGAATATGCAGGAATCTTGGATGGCAGTCTACTATATGCACACTTATTCGTAGTATAGATGGTCGATGATTAATTTGCAGGTATTTTCCAAGTCTTGAGTATAGGAGTAGCCCCACATGACTTTTGAACTATGCAAAAAAAATGTTTAGTAGTAAAGGTAGAAGATTATCAGCTCATAGCAATAAATTTTTATAAGTTAGGAACAAATGGTATTCTTTGGCGATGCATATTGGAGCACGAAAGCCCAATAATACTATCATAGGTACATGAAGCAATTTTTAGAGGCCACTTTGCAAGGAAATCAATGGCTTAAAATATTTCATGAGCAGGAATTTGGTGGTACACCCTTCATAAGGATGCTAAGGAGTTATTTCAGACATGTGATGTCTATCAACAAGTTGGGAAACCATCCAAAAGCGATGAAATTCCTTAAGTACTACGAGTTACATTACAAGATTTTGATAAATGGGATGTTGATTTCATTGGACTGATGAACCCACCAAGAAAAAAGTCGCGAGCAAGATATATAATCACTATGACATATTACTTGACCAAATGGGATAAATAAGAACTTATCATAGATTGCATCTTGGAGACTGTTGTGTGGTTTATATTTGAGAATGATGTTATGAGGTTTGGATTTCCAATAATCCTTATGAGTGATTAGGTGACCCATTTTTTGAATAAGACAATTGTTGCTTTGAAAAAATAATTTTAGGTTCATCATTAGAAGAGCATACCTTATCACCCTCAGGAAAATGGAATATTGGAAGTGTTTAACATAATCCTAGAGCATGCGCTGACAATAGTATGTAATGTAAATCGAGATGATTAGGATTTGAGGATTCATGTAGTCCTTTGGGAATATAGGACCACAAGTAAAAATTTGATAGGACAAAAACCATTCCAATTAGTATATGTTCAGGAAGCAGTTATACCCATGGAGTTCATTTTGTCGAGTTTATGCATTGTCACGCTGATAGAGCTCAAATATTCTGTTGCGATAGAGAAAATATTGTCAGAGCTAATGGAAATGGAAGAAGACCACTTTGTCACAATATTTCATCAGTAGGTTCATAAATAATGTGAAAAGGCATGGCATGAAAAACATATTAAGCCAAAGAATTTCCACATGGGAGACCTAGTTTTGTTCTATGACAAAAAATTTTTGCAGCACCCTCGAAAGTTCCAAATGAATTGGTTGGGTCCATACATGATAATACTTTTGATGGAGGTAGGTGCTGTTCATTTGGATATATTGAATGGGGAAATCATGGAAGGACTTGTCAACAATAGTCATTTGAAAAGATATAGGGGCAGTCAGGCTTCTACACACTAGTCTGAGCACATAATATGTGTACCATAATATATGTATTATATTTTATTATAGAAAAGAAAAAGAAAAGAAAAAGAAATAAAAGATCTTGAGGAAAGACACAATAAAAATTTGAAGAGATGAGAAAGCTTGAAGTTATGAATCAAGCATTATTCAAAGAATCAAATTAGAAAAAAAAAAGATGAACAAGAAAATGTCACAGAAAGGAAGGAGAATGGAACTACACACAGAAAATAGAATTGAAGAAATGGGATAAATATATGCACAGATGATGGGAAAAACATTAAATAGAAAACATAATGGTGAGATAATGAGAACATGTAGTCATAAATGAAAAGTGGCAATGAGATTTTGACATGATGGAAAATCAATACCATTTTTTTTTTGTTTGTTAATTTGTCCGGACATTCTTGGCAGCGGGATTAACCTTTGTCTTGAGAAACCATGACTCAGGGGCATCTAAGTTTTCAAAATCACTCGGGGATCGCACCTGGCCTGAGTCACACCAACCCTTAACATGGTTGGATTTTTTGTCCCTGCAGGTTTCGAACCGGTGACTTTTCAACACAGAGTGGCTTAACATCACACTTCATCACTGACTGTCCTACACCTCAGGGACTGGAAAATCTATATCATGATCCAAATAATAATATGAAATTAATGAAAAATATAGGAAATAATTGAATGTGAACACAATCAGATGGGACTGCAAATTTTTGGAATGAAGAGGTATGAAACAATTGACGAAAGACTGTAAAAGAAACCAAGGGGTGATGGGAAAAATATTATTGTTACTTGGACATTTTAAGAGAATAAAGAGCCAAAGGATAGCCAAAGCTTACATATGACAGAGTTGAGTGAGTTTCAAACCGAATCAAAGTACACAAAGTAATGACATAACCAAATGTATGAGCATCCACATAAATAATGAAGAATTTGTGCACTAAGAAGGTAACAACATCGGTACAAGAGGAAACCTCAAGGACCGATAAATACAATCCAATAAAATTTCCTAGAGCGTATGTGCAACCTAGAAATCCGACAACAAAGAAAGTCATATTGTAGAAGGAGGCGAAGTATGACCTGTTTACACTGGTGATTCCACCTGGGGTCATTATCGAGGGATATACGTTGGGCACAATAGGAAGCCTGGGGTTTTCAAACCACGATATGGTACATCTAAATAAGTTTCCAGAGTTAGCACCACAAAATTACTTGTGCACTTCATCCAAGCCAGATTCATTGGTAGTCACATTCGAACCGCACGAATGGGCAACATGACTAAAATGAACAGGTATACTAAACCTGTTGGAGATATCACATTTCGACAGAAGTGCATAGATCAACATCTACGTCAATTTTTTATTAATATGAATCCACATAAGGTTCTTATGGTTGTATAAGATATTGTCGATTGACACCCAATTGATTGCATGTATTACAGGATTTCCCTCAGCATGGGAAGACCCAATACCCTTTTTCACATACAAGATGTAGGAAACACAATTAGTAGAGAGAATGAAGGAAAAATATGGCACAAAAAGAAGAGCACGAGGATAAGACATCGCGAGGAACAATGATGAAACTGTAATATTTGTGACGCAGGTGTTGGCTTGCAATTTATTGAGAAAATGTTGCAAATATCAGGTGTTAGTAGGAGTTATAGAAACAATGGATAAGTGCACAAAAAGAGTGATGATGAATTGGGGAAAATTTATCATGAATCATTTTTTAACCAAATGCAGGGAGGCACAGGAGAAAGGAACGGAGTTCCATTATGTGTGGTTATTAATTTTGATAGCATTGGTTGTGTGGAGGGAGCCAGAAGAGATAGTTTATGGAAGGTATGAAGAAACCATACTTATGAGAAAAGTATGTCTCATTGTAGCATACCACTCACAAGAATAAAATGATGGACAACAACGTCACTTTCTACATCTATAAAGAAAAAATATGGCAATGCATTGAGGACACACTATGCATTATACCACATATAGTGGAAGCCTACAATGATATCGTGTGATTCAAGGTAGGGATGCACCATATGCATGTTCAATAAAATAAGTATTCGACTCAACAATGGTCGCTGACTCACTATAGGTTGATAGAACAAGACATTATCGAGATTGTAAATGATTGGGAAGCTGAGTGGAAAATCCCAAAGACAGAAACAATGCAGAAGGATACACAACTACCAGATAAGGAGACACAAGAACCAGAAAAGGATCAAGAATAATAAGAACAAGAAAAAGGATACCAAGGGAATGGTAAAGGTGACACATAGGAAACAACGTTGCTCTTTGGAGAAAATAGAAAACAACATCCCAAGGAGCGATCAATGCAAAAACATAAGAAGAGAAAAAAAACAAAGGAAGCAACGATCTAGGACTTAATGGAGGATGTATTAGAGAAAATTGGGGATTAGGTCAAAGAAATAACTGATGAAGCATTTATGTGAGCTACACATAAACAAGAATAAATGCACCTGAATGTGCAAGTGCAGATTGCTAAATTGTGCTAGATTTTATAATCAACTAGGATAGTGCCAGTCTAAATGATAGAAGAGGGACAAACAAAGAGAAAAAACAAGATGACAGAAGAGGAACAAACAAAGAGAAAAAACAAGATGACAGAGTCATAATCAAACAAAAAATCAATAACCATTGTGATAAGGAGAGTGCCAATTTTTGAAGATATCAACAAGGATCTTAGAGTTCCCATTGATAGAGATGCAACATCATGCACAAGAATTAAGTCATATTGAATTAGTTTTGTCATAGATACCCATGAACGTATTACACAAATTGTAGAAAAGAATTACACAAGAAATCAATCTATGCGTAGAGTAGAATTCCATGGATTTGGATAAAGTGGTTGAAGACATCCAAGTCTTACATACAAAGTACAACAAGCTCATGATGGAGCGGGACAAGGTTGAATAGAGAAAAGAAAGGTTGAAATAGGTTGTGAAAGACAGATACGACAATATACTATAATTGCAAATGGAAGAAGGTGCTTCTTTGAAAGAGAAGGTAATGAAGATAAGTTAAGCCATTTAGGGCTTCTGCATGAAAATAGTAGACTTGGAATCTTGCACAACAACAAGTACTCCACCAGAAGAAAGGGAGAAGAGGGAGAAGAAAAAAATGACCACCATGGAAAGAATAAGGAGTTTAGATGAAGAATATGCAAAGGTTTATGAAGAAATCACACAAGTATGGACTCAGTTGTTGGAGACTGCAGAGTTACAATCTTTGAAACAAAGGTTACAGACTACACAAGAGAGGGAGAAAAAGATAAAATATACAATGAACACTCTACCACCAACAAAGCCAATGACTACAATAATTAAGAATAGGTAGTTGAATCAAGAGATAAACCAAATCATAGAGGAACAATAGAATCTTCCAGAGAATCTTGAGTCATTGTAGGAAGAAGCGTTCAGGGTGACAAAAGAACTTGTGACAATGCAAGGCATGGTAAAATAAGAAGTAAAAGATAGTGCAAAGAAGTTGAAGAACCCTATTACTACACAAATGATAGACGATATTGTGGAGAAAGAATTACAATAAAAAGAGAAGATCACAACTACAAAGGAGACTTTTGAGAAGCTCGTTGTGACATTAAAGGGAGAGCAACAAAAGAAATGAGTGGCTCAGGATGAGCCACATGTGAGTTTTGGGGGGATATTGGGATAGGACTTTTGGGATCATTTTTGGGAACTGCATAGTGCATTCAAATGAAGGAAAGGAAGTTGGTTCACTTTCAAGGATCAACATGCACAAAGGAAGTAAGACAATTGGAAGTCATTAGGCATTTTGGTCCATTAAAAACGGTTAAGCCTTAATGTAATTTTATAAATATGTAAGGGTTTTGTGATAGAAAACTAGTGAAAGGTGATCTTAGTAGTGAGTAGTTGAGAGTGAACGAGAAGAGTATGTGAGCAAGTAAGAAGAGCTAAGTATGCACTATATGCGCAAATGTAAGAGTGAAGAGAGACAAAGAGAGATAGAGGGATATGATAATGGAAATGGTATAATGTATGAGCATAATGCAAATATTTTGTAAGGGATGATTATGAATAATAAAATAAGAAGTCGACCATTGTGGGTGTAGCCCATATTGGGCGAACCACGTTAAATATGGTGTCTTTGTGTTATGATGCGATTGTTTTGTCTATTTCACACATATGATTTACTTTTTGTTATTATGAATATGTTATATGCTTCTGTGCACATGATATAAGGAATAATGAAAAAATGTTAAGTAATGGTTACAATCACTGCCTCCCTTCCCTTCACAACTGTGGAGACATGGTTCTTGCAAATCTCATAGATACCTCAGGTGCGAATTCACCTGCTTTTGGGTGATGCCGAAAGGGAGGGTATATGAGGGTTTTGTTGGTGAATTCATGTTGAACCCTAGGTCTGTCCACTGTGCGCCAATAATGTGCATGAATATTTCTTCTCTCTCTCTTCTCTATCACTTCTTGAAGAAAATAACTAAGAAATAATTATTTGTTGAAAGATGGTTGGGTTATGTCTTGCATGCTTCATTTTCACTTTCCATGAAAATTTAGAAAATGATTTTTTTTGAATAAGTTTTGGTTTATTTGTGCTAGAAATGGATTCGATTTCATTTTTTTGAGACATTTTGTGTATTTTGTAATAATTTTTAGCTAAATGAGACAAACCCACTTCAAGTTATAAATAAAGGAAAATGGGTTTCGAACTTGAGTCAAAGTGTTGTGTTCAGTTTTTAAATCTGCTCCTGCCTCTATTCTTTTCATTACTGGTTTAAATTCTATCCTGGCATTTTTTGATTCAAATCCATCTTATTCCTATAGTGAATATGCCTGAAACTTATATTATGTTGGATTACATAAGGAGTTGTTGCTCAATTCTTTTTTAATTAAAGTATTGTGGGTTTGGGTTGATAGTGTTGTGTATCGGTTTGAACCCGAATTACTTGTTGAACTATGATTTTTATAAATAATTTTGGTGTTACCTACATCCATATCTTTCTTCATAAGTAATTATTTGCATTCCTTATGGATTAAATAGTTTTAAAGGTGACGAGTTAAAAACCTAATCGTACATTAAGGATAGATGGACTTGAACTTAGTTCTATTGTGTTACATGCAGTGTATGGTTTTTCCATTCAAACCATTATTCTTTCATTCATTTTTCTTCCAATTTATGTTTTTTGGATTAATGTAAGTTTGGATTTCATATGATTGATACTAGTTGAGATATTCTTCATTTCAACTTGAATTAAGAAGAGAAGTTTATAAATGGGTATTACAGTCAAATTGACTATGTGTCAATATTGGTTATGATGTTTTAAAAGAAAAATGGGTTCCAAAACCATATTTATGATTGTAAACCCACCAGACCAAGCTTGGGTCTCTCAGGTTTAAGCATATGATTTCTTTCCTAGATAAACTATTGTTCTTCATTACATCATGTTCTTGACCCATTGTGGTAATTGGTGTTGAATTACTGAGAGGGGGTTGAATCAATAATAGAGAAATCTAATCCTTTTTAACCATAAAATGCAAGTGTTATATCAATGTAGCATTATCATGGAAACCCAAAATGGGAGAAAATCATAGAATGATTTTTATTATATGTCTTTAAGAATTACATTCATTGGAAGCACCAACTTCCTTTTTTTTCCAACTGCAAATGGAAGGAGGTTCCAACCCCCTAGTTATTAGGATACAACCTAAGGGAAACTCTAACTTCGAAATTCTCCAGCTACAACCAGAAGGACGCTACAACCCCCTATGTTCTCCAGCTACAACCGAAAGGTC
Source organism: Picea mariana (assembly GCA_032191745.1). Lineage (NCBI taxonomy): Eukaryota > Viridiplantae > Streptophyta > Pinopsida > Pinales > Pinaceae > Picea > Picea mariana. The sequence continues at coordinate 16,684 of JASDQU010099686.1, forward strand.
TTGACAACCACTTGTCCTTGCCCCGTCCAACTGCCTTGTCGTAGAAGTATAATGATAGAACCACTGTCACACTATCACTGTGAAATATACTGTTGTAAACCTGTACCAATCAACATGCACCTAACAACCTGTAACAACCTGTACCAAACAACCTATAATCAACATGTACCATCAATAAGTGCATCAACCATGCACCAAATATGTACCAATGATGCATAAAATACACATAAACTATGACTCATCAAGATTTACCAACATCATCAAATATACACCTCATGTATGTTCCAACTCATCAACTATACACCTCATGTATGTTCCAACTCATCAACTATACACCTCATGTATGTTCCAACTCATCAACTACTTGTCTCAACCATGTACCCAACATGTACCTCAACCAAATGCCCTCATCAATTTAATCATCCAAATATGATTTGTAACTCTATAATACACCTGGTGTAAATTATCACATACCTGCAAACCTTCCCTATCTTTAAAAATAAGAGAATATCAATTTCATCAAACTTTACTTTAGTCTCACATGACTAATTTTGGATTAGTCAACAACCCTAACTTGAAATAGCCATAACTATGTACATGTAATGAATAAATATATGAAAATATTACACAATGTTCTTTAGTTTCTTTTATGCAATTCCTCTAGGTTTCACTTCTTGGAACCTCTCAGAAAAGGATTTATAGAAAAAATTGCATACCTTGTTGAATTTTGGCTTATTCTAGAGAGCGGACTTGTAGAGCATGCCCTACACAGAATATTTGTTTTATGGATCTAAAAATGGTACAAATAATACTGCATACTGTAATATAACCAATAAATTTTCTCTTATTTAATTTGGATCTATTATGAATAAGTTATGACGTTGTTATTCGAAACACCTATTCTAGACTAGTTTGAGGACTAGCAAGAAACCCTATTTTCCATGGAGTGTAACTCGAAAAATACAATGAACCACAAGCTGGAATTGTTATCACAACTACTTGTTATGGTTCCTTAACAACCTCCATATTTCACGGTCTGAATCATTCTAGAAAAAACTTTATTGCAAAAATGGTGACATGACCTATAAATAACATACCTTAGAAAGCATCATCAAAAGAATTTATCCTCCCTTGAATTTCAGCCTTCTTTACTTCACCTTCCCTATGAAATTATCCTTAGATATCCGTTGGTTACCTCAGTCACTTATATACATTCAATATGCTCAAGTGTAATTAAAATGAGAGACACTTTCCTCTTATTTATACTTTTATGTAGCTTACTAAAGGGGTTACCTTCTAACCATGTTAAACCACTTTCCTTATTTTAGGGCTAACCCACTTCTAACCACTTGTCCACTTAGTAATGTCTCCATTAACTTTATTATTTAAATAATTTCTTTTGTATCCACTTTGACTTATAGNTTATTCTTTGCAACCACTTTGACTACTTTGACCTTTTGGGGCTTCTAGATTACTCATGAGGGTTCTCCAACTTCACATGGACATAAATCTCTAACCATGAGGAGTTATGTGATGTTCCACATACCACTGGAAATGTCATGACATCTACTATTCATATAAAATAACATTACCTTAAAATATATTAAAAATCATACCATTATACATAAAACAAACTTGGGTCCATTACCCAAACCTTTGTGCTACTAGAATTTGTTATCGGACTTTCTTAAAGGGTTGACTTCAATGACAACCAACCCAAATAATCAAAAGTATCCACATTTGGAATTGATGGAAACACTTGGATGCAATATTGAATTCATATCACTCATGCTCCCACTGTGGCTATTGCTCCACCTAGAACAATTCCTTTATGCTCTTTCTCCATGCATTTACCTCTTCATATGATAAATCTCTCCCCCCTTTGTCATCAATGGAAAATGTATCTTTCCATTTTTGGCTTCTCCCCCTAACTGAACTATCCTTAGGGATACTCCTCCTGACTGAAATATTCCTAAAACTGATCTCCCAACCTGAATTATCCTCTTTATGGTGCTTCCTCGTGTAAATCTAAGACATATAATATAAGCGTTCAAAAGCATTCATCTTGGAGTAGAAATTACTTCGAGTCTCTGATGAAGATACTCAAAGGATTCTCTTGGAAGTGGTTTTGTAAGGATGTCTTCCACTTGTTCTTTTGTGCCCACATATTCAACTTTGATGTTCTTCTCTACAATCTGTTCCCATAGATAGTGATACCTGATTGGAATGTGCTTCGTCTTGGAGTGCATCGTCGGGTTCTTTGAGATAATGATGGCGGTTGTATTATAATAATTTATTGGAATGGGATCATCATACTCAAAATGTATATCTTTTGGAGTTTTTTTCATCCATAAAACATGTGTACAACATCCTGCTGCTGCAATATACTTTTCTTCAGTTGTAGATAAAGATATTGATGATTTTTTCTTTCTTAGCCAAGATACTAAACACTCACCCAAGTATAACGCTGCTCCACTGGTGCTTCATTGGTCATCAATGCAACCTTCCCAATCTGCATCTGTGTAGGAAATAAGTGATAGATCCTTTCCTTTTGGATACCATAATCCAAACTCTTTTGTTCCTATAAGATATATGAAAATCCTCTTCACTGCTAAGACATGTGATTCCTTTGGTTCTACTTGAAATCATGCCACCTGGCGAACTGCCTGAATTACATATGGTCTAGATGCTATCACATGTAATAAGCTACCAATCATCGACCTGCATTGTCTCTGGTCTATAGACTTTGAATCGTCATCTTTTCTCAACTTGCAGTTGGTTTGCATAGGAGTGGTAACTAGTTTGAAATATTCCATTTCGAACCTTTTTAGCATTTCTCTGATATACTTAGTTTGAGAAATAAAAATTCCTTTGCTTCTTTTACGTATCTAAATACCCAAAAAGAAGGATATTTCTCTGAGTAATGACATTTCAAATTCATTATGCACATCCTTTGCAAATTTCTTCTTAACCTATCATCGATACTTCCAAAAATAATGTCATCAACATAAACTTCAATTAATAAAATACTATCTTGAGTTACCTTGATGTAGAGGTTTCTATTTTCACTTTCTTTTCTGAACCCTACCTACTATAGATATTTATCCAGTCTAGAGTACCATTCTCTAAGAGTCTCTTTTATACCATACAAGATCTTCTTCAATTTACACACATAATCTGTGTTCTCTGAAAAATGAAATCCTTCTGGTTGTTCAATGTAGGCTTCTTCTTAAAGTTCCCCATTCAAAAAATATGATTTCACATCAATTTGATACACTTTAATATTCTTGGAGAATGCATAAGATAAAAGCAACCAGATTGCTTCCATTTTGGCAACTGGGGAAAATGTCTCTTCAAATTCGATTCCTTCAACTTGTGTGTATCCTTTACATACCAATCTATATTTGTTCCTTGTAACCTGTCCATATTCATTCAATTTATTTCTGAAAAACCACTTTGTACCAATCACATTCTTATTCTTTGGTCTTGGAACCAATTCCCAACTGTCATTTGTAACATACTCGGCCACCTAGGATGGGTCATTCCACTGAAAAAATTGCATGCTTTGATACCATATTGTAACATCCCCAACATCCAACTGGGGTTTCCACATAAACATTCTTGAACTATATCCAAATTAAAACATATACACACAAAAAATATTGCAGAACTTTATATATATAACTTAAAACAGACAAATACATTCTGTAAATTCATAGAGTCATATTGAAATAAAAGTAAACATATACATGTAGCATAGACAGGAAATACCCATAAATATAAAGACAAGTATAAGCCACACACAGGAAAAACTCATAAAAATAAACACAAATAATAATGAAGCATATAAATTAACACACAATTGAC
>JASDQU010099688.1:4292-17776 GCA_032191745.1 Picea mariana
ATACATCAGTTGGTTTGATGGGAACCTGGTGGTACCCAGACTTAAGGTCAATCTTGCTGAAGAAATTTTCTACCTTGAGTTGGTCAAGAAGGTCGTAAATCCTAGGAATGGGGTAGTGGTTCTTGACTGTGACTTTGTTTAAGGATCTGTAATCAATGCACAATCTCCAAGTCTCATCCTTCTTCTACACCAGTACAATCGAGCTTCTGCAAGGGGAGAATATGGGTATGATGTCCCCGTCTTGAAGAATCTCTTGGATCTGACACTTTATTTCATCATTTTCCATCAGTGAGCCATGATAGAATGGTACATTAGGTAGAGGTGTGTCGGGGGTCATATCAATTGGATGCTTGACTTGGAAGTGTATAGGTACACCTATAGGTGAGGAGAATATGTCTTTGTATTCTTACATGATACCAACCACTTACTTCTGCTGCAAAGAGAGGCTCTCTGTAGAGGCCACAGATGTGGAAACAACCTTATTCTTACTGTGAGAATGGACCACAAAGAAGACAAACTTCTCGATCTGTGAAATTACCTTACTGCATTTCTTAGAAGAGATTAAGGAAATAACATTAGGAGGTGCTACCTCTGGTATCCTGTACAATTTTCTACCCAAAGTAATAATAACATTGGAGGGTCTAGACTCATACACAACATGAAACTCCCACAAATATGGTTTTCCTAAAAGAACATCACAAACTTAAAAGGGAGAAATATCACATAGTACCTCATCTTTGAAAGGTTTTATGCCGTAGGGTAGACGACGTTGTTGGTTGACACAAAGATATATTCTGTGGCGAAGCCAAATGATGGTGTAGGAATGCAGGTGCGGTATCGTTGGCAGGACCATCCGCTTGATCAACTCTACCAAAATTAGGTTCTTCTGACTACTTCTATTGATAATGAAAAGAAGTGGATCCCCCTTTACCCACATCTGCGAGTGAAACAGGAGTTCCCCTTCCTCTGGTTCTTCTAGTTCACTTGGCCCTAATTTGGTGGTAGTGAAAGTGGCATTGGATTCAACATAGATAATTTGCTTCCCTCGTTCATGATTTGATTCAGAATCAGAATCTGCCTCTGACTCGAAAGCCTTTAGTTTGACCATGAGTGACTTCTTGGAGCAACATTCTTCAATGTTGTGCAAAGGGATTTTATGGTACTCACACCAATTTCCCATGTCCTTCTTTGTCTTCTCATTTCCTTTATTGTGTTGTACCTTAGACTAGTTTTCTTGAGGGAAACCATCTCGACTTGGTCCATTTCTATGTGGGTTGGGGCTGCCTTTTCCCTGCTTCAGTTGTGAGGGGTTTGCAAATCCAAAATATTGCCTTTTATGCTTAAATTTCTTCTCTATCTTGACAATGTATCTATAATCCGTTCCCAATGAGGTAATGTCTAGAAAATTCATTTATGTTTGAATGTATCTGTGCAAACAATCACGGTATTTGAGCACAGATGATGCTCATAGTATTTGATACCCAATGTGGTGCACAGGGTATGGAAAATATTTGTGAAATCTGGTACTATGTAGTCCCTTTCTTGATGTAGCGTGGTCCATCTAGTGTACTGGTCCTCATAGCCTCTAAGAGGGTAGTATTTTTCTTTAATGGCATCCCAGAAGGAATTCCATGTAGGGGCCACCAAAAGCATTGTAGATTCCTCTATGACCCTTTTCTCAAAGTATACCACCAATATCTAACATCGTGAACGACCTTGAGGAGTGAAAAAATGATCTTTTCCCTATCGAAAAATTTGTGGACCGAAAAATATCCTTCGAGCAGATTCAACCATTTATCTACAACATGTGCATCTATTAGTCCTTCAAATAATGGAATATTTTACATGTACATTTAAGGGGGTTGCATGCCCACTTGATAAAGATGCTTCTCCTGTGGGCAATCATCAAATCATCTGTGCAAAGTTTTCCATCATTTTGTTCCTTTGTAGCATGAGGTCTTCCTTGAGAAACATTTTAATAGGATATCCTGCTCCATAATATTTCTTTTTGTCCCACATGTGTTGTTGTCGGGCTCAGCATGACTGATATGTTGGATTACTGAGAGGGGGGGTGAATCATTAATAGCGTAATTATAATCCTTTTTCTCCAAATAATCCAAGTGTTATATCAATGTAGAATTATTATCCAATAATAAGCAATAAGAAATGATCACACACATACATAGTACACTAGTGTTTTACGTGGAAACCCAAATCGGGAGAAAACTATGGAATTTTTTTTCTTATATGTATTGAAGAATTACATTCATTGGAAGCACCAACTTCCTTTTTTTCCATCTATAACTGGAAGGAGGCTCCAAACCCCGAGTTTCTCAGGCTACAACCTAACGGAAGCTCCAACACCCCAATTCTCTAGCTACAACTAGAAGGAGGCTACAACCCCCTAATTTCTCTGACTACAACCGGAAGGTGGATACAACCACCTGTCCTTGCTCCATCCAACCACCCTGAAGTATAAGTAGAATGATGGAACCACTGTCAATCTGTCACTGTGAGATATATTGTTGTAGAATTGTAACAACCTATACCACTGACCTGTATCCAATCTGTACAACTTCCCTATAATAAATTTGTACCTGAATTGAACATGTATCTACAAAAATTACAACAAATACGCGACCTGTAGTGTTGCAGCCCATGTATGTACGTGACCTATCTATTATGCAGCCCACGTATGTATTCTACCAAAATTTTATGCAGCCTGCTTGTGCTTTCTAAAAACTAGGGTTTCCTTTTCCTGAAAACTTCTAACCTTTTATAAATTCTTTCACATACATCTGTAACTTAGCAATGTATCCATACTTTAACTGTACCATGTTCATGCATTCTCATATATAACCTTTACTCAAGGGTAGTATGTCTCTCTCTAGTCATGTGTCATATAAGTATGTGTAATCATGAACAAGTATAATATACCTCACATGATCTTAGTCATCAACCCATTTTTGATATCCAGTATCTCAATACATCAACTACTACACAAATACAAGCTCTCAACCATGTACCATAAAAACCCTTAGCCATATGTCAAGAAATACAAGATGTGCCTCACAAGAAGTATCAATGATGATCATACCAGCACTGTAATTTTGTAGATCTGACTTATGCAGAAGATCACATGTAGCCACTAGTCTTTCTAGGGAGAATCCTCAAATCTCCATTGTCACTCCTCATGCATACATCAAAATCCAACTATTCATAGAAATAATAAATACCTTTTGAACCTGATAGCAATAAAAAACGAACTGGTATTTTGATGAGTATTTCCATCACTCTTCAAATGATTTATTATTTTCTTCAGTTTCTTTGCTAGTATCTTAACCTCCATAGTGTTCATCAAGCTCCTGCTTGATTACTTTGCTCAAAAATCCTTTTTTTTTATGCCTTTCGGCTTGCAATACAAGATACATACAAAATGTCATTCCATTGTTTTTATGTCTTTTATACTTCGATAAATTTCCCAAAATAAAAAGTGATGTGTCCTTTAAGTGACTTAACCCTAGGATATGTTATATACTATCCTAAGTCCAATCCTAATATTAAATCTATTGCATGGACTAAAGTCTAAGGTTGAGGTCACATTAGAGTTTTGTCCAAGCTCTAAATGTCAAATCACAATATACAACACAAAGATTGGTGCTCCTAGCTATGAATCTATCCATATCAATCATCAAATTCCAGTCCACATGTCAATTCACAAATTGACATATAAAATAAAACCCAACGCTGAGTCAAACCCCAAGATAAAACTAAAACCTACTGCAGGTGTCCTGGGCGTGGTGAAAATCTCTGTGTTTTGGAATGTCTGACAGGTCAAAGATATCTGACCACTAATCGAACCATGATTCAAGCCATGGATTAAGCCACAAGCCATGAGCCAGGTCGACACATCATATCACACCTATTTCCAAGCTTTAGATGCCAGATAAATAACTTAGAGGCCAGTTGTACGCACATGATGTTTGCAGACATTGTAATTATAAGATCACAACTTCTGGGCATCCAATATTAGGCACCTTAGCTCTGGTATTCTATGTATTTTTCTAGATCAATTGAACAATTATTTATATCAAGTTCTCATGTCTGTTTCCTGAATGGCCACATCAATATTTTCAGTTGTCAAAGGAGCTCAACACTTGTTGGGAATAAGGGTAGATGAGGATATGAAACATCAAAGGGTTTGATATTTGAGCTTAATCAAGTTAGATTATAGAGGAAGAAAGGTCATATCACACACAACGCTCTCCTACTCCCAAGCACTCAGTTGTTTGTCAATATGATTGAATATAGCTCAACTTTTGGAACATTTGACAAGTCAAGGCATTAGGTCACGATGAAATTCCAAAGAACACCAGATGTTGCAATTGCAACCCAAAGAAAAGAACACTCAATATGTGGATGAGGTCATGACTATTCCCAATGTGGATTTGTTTCCCATGAGTGGAATTAAGATTGCATTCAATAGAGAGATCATCGGACTTGTAATGTTCTCTGAGTTCGCTAGTTCTGGATCTGGCAAGACTGCATTGTCTCAGCACAATATTCTGGAAGACATTTGGTCTCGTTTGTGCAACAAGATTATATGTGATCACCTTAAGTATGGGATCAAAACAGGACTGCCTTATGTGTGGATAAAGGAACTGGGGAAGCCTGTGGTTATCCTTGAGGGAGATTCAAAGGGGTGTTCAATGGCTTGAAGAGATTGTGCCATTTTTCCAAACAGTCTGTCTGCCTTGCTCTGCCCTCACTGTGGAAGATTGCTTCGTAGAAATTGGTAAACAAGTCAAGGAGAACCTCAAGAATGTGAATCCTATCTCTGGCGAGAATGGCTCTATGATGGAGGATTGGATCAAATCATGGAAGTCAGTCACATCTTGATTCATTTCATTTCTGCTGCAAAGTGTTCCATGTTACATTGTCTTGAAGGAAAAGTCGATCCTTCATATTTTCTCTGCCTAGATAATGCCAATCATTTTTGTTTAGATATTGGTACACATATAGTATATCAAGATTAAAATTGAGTAATTTCATATAGTAAAGTTGGCTATTGACTTCATTCCAAAGGCATAACAATTTATTGCTAAGGAAAATGAGATTTTGGCTCGTGACGTAAAAGATGGAGAATGTTGTTCTAGATTACACATTTGATCAATACAAGAAGCATCATGCTTTGATTGGTAAGGAAATAAAATTTAGCCAACTCATTGAATTTTTCAACAAGCAACTAGCTGCCATAAAACAAAGCTTTCAGTAGCACAGAAAGTGAAATTTTAACCAGTTAGCTGATGAAAAGCAGAGATTTGACCAGCTAACTAGCAAATTTTAATGTGAAATAGCTGGTGAAATCTGAGATGGCCAGAGAAAGAGTATTTTTGCCCAGATTGAAGTTTTACTAATCCGAATCTCTTGAAAACTCTTTTAATGGATAGATGTTGAATTATAGAGTCAGATATAAGATCCAGTTTTGATGTAAAAGGGTTAGAAAAGGTATTCAAGTTGGTTTGGACACTTATCTTGGAGGCCACAAATCAGGTTTTTTTTCCAAAATTAGCAAATTCGAATTTCATCTTTCTTAAGAGTCATCAAATAGCCTTGGAAGGCTTATCTGCACTACACAAGGATTCTACATCATCTGAAGACCATGAAATGTGGAATTGACCTCATTTTGAGGATCATTCCTTATCTTTTGTAAATCAGTTTTGACTTTCTATCTTTAGCATATTTGATCCATTCTTTTAGGATCTGAAAACTATAATGTAGAGCTATAAAGTTGAAGATATGAGAGGAACTAAGCGGTCTTTCAGTCATAGGACTGAGGGAATTCTGGATACAATACCATGATGTTTTGTAATAGACTGTCATAGATATGTAATACAGATCACAATCTTCTTTCTCTATTAATATCAGATTGTCATTTCTTACTTCTTCTATGCTTTTATTCAAGTTATCTTAACTGCAATATGACGGTCATCTCATTAGTCAGTTCATAGCTTGATTTAATAGTAATCTTCACTTTGATTCAAGTTTGTCTTAGTTGCCAATGACTGTCATCTCATTGGTCAACTCATAAGCTTGATTTAATAGTGATACTTGCACTATCTTATCCGACCCATCACATGTGTCATTTGGTTAGTAAGTATAGTATTCTTCATCCATTGTTATGCTATTCATCTGATCATTGATTCTTGAAAGCACTATCTCATCCGATTATAATTCTTTAACTGTCTTGATATGATTTAGTAGGTCAGTTATCCCATTTTATCCCAACATAATCATAAACCTATTCATATTTTAAGTTACCAAGCATCTTTGGCCTACAATCCCAAAGAGTTTCTTGGAGTGATAACAGAACCAATGGATGGATCTAATGTATTTGAGCACTTTCGACCTTCCTGGGATCTTGATCTCAGAATCTAGAACTTCTTCATCTTCATCTTCTCAAGTTTCCATGACTTTATCAACATGTACGCTCCCTATACACAGACAGTCTTTGTACTGTATGCACCCTATACACAAAAAACTTGCGTATACTGATGCAGACCCCCAACCTTCTATCTGATATCCGCACAAGATCGTTCTAAATTTTCTTCAAGCCAAATCAGCTCCCTCAGATACCTATTGGAACCTCACAAATCCAATCCACAAGTCCTTCGTGAAAAATCGCCCTGCACAACTTAACACCAGGCACAAGCCTTACATTTCCATGTGACCACAATAGGGCCTTAGCGCAAGCGTCTTTCACAACTCAGCAGTTCATGAGTCGAAGATCCTCGACTCCTGTTTCTCCAAATGTCGATACCTGAGAATGCGATACGGGTATGGCTCCTCCTTGTTAGTGCCTTCCACACATAACCATTGACTAGGGCTAAGTACTAGCACTACTCGCAACTCACGACTTCACAAGTTGGAGTGTTGAGCCCTCGTGCTCCTCCTTTGTGAATCCTCGATACACGATAAGTCAACAATGGGTTGACTCATTCCCAGGTGACATGTGTCCACCACCTCTCACCCGCTTCCACTTTTCTCTCGATGCTTATTACTATTCCACCTTTCAACCACACGGTCCCCACCAAATCGATGTGTCACGTGTTTGCATGAGTCCTCGATGCTCAACACTTTGCGACTTCTACAGTCGAAAAGAAACTCTTTCAACCCCTTAAAACCTGATACATGATACCACACAAAGGTTTTGATCCAACGATTCTCTCGTGGCTTGGATCCAATGGCCTAGATCTCCTTCCATGCTCCTCGCAACTCAGGTCTTCATAGAAACTGAGAATTTGGTTTTCCCTCCAACTCTGACAAACCTCAAATTCACGATATGATTCAACGACGTGGGTTGAAACAAGATCAAGGACTCATATTGAACCATGATAAATGGTTCACGTTCATTCTTGATATTACGGTGGTGACTTCATCCAACTCCTAACTGCCTTACAGCTTCACTGGATCCTACAGTCCTTGCAATTTCATGAGCTCTCCATGGAGAATTCTGATCGCCCGATTCACTCCTCAAGGGCTTCTGCCCAGTGACTAAGTGTTCTCCCATCAGAACTTAATTTCTATGCAACAACTTCGATCCTCGTCTCCCTTTGAACACTTCAAAGGTGTTATTCCTCCTGAGCTTTCACTTGCAAACTCAAGCCTCCAAAAGGATCCCTGCTTGCACTCCTTATGGCAAACCTTCAAATAACCTCTGGTTATTTGAATCTTCAACCCTATGGACTCTTTGCGACAGTAGTCCTTCAACCTTAACCTTGGTTGATAAGTTCAAATATTTAAACCATCTTGTGCACACCTTGCATGACTCTGTGCTTCACCCGCACTTCTGCTGGTATGAGAACAATGATATCTCTCCTGAGCATTCTGAGATAAAACTTAGACCCTCTTCAACGCACACCTTGCGGACGTTCACTGCACTCCTTGCAGTAATTATCCAGAAGAGAAACAATTGAAACTCATTCTTCTCCTCTCTCAGACTTCATACACTCAACATGAAATCCTACACCCGACACAACATTCAAACAAATGCATAATAGAGAAAATAAAACAACTGTAAACATACCATTTAACAAATGTAAACAGTAAGCATCATAACACCATGAAAATTGAGTCAAAGTTTCATATATTAACTCAAGTGTTGCATGTACATGGGTTGTTCTCTACAACTCTCTGCTACAACTCTCCAGCTTATGAAAATTCTGAATGATAATAATGTTCCCTCCCTGTTACAATGATACAAGGGTGAGGGTATCTATATCTGTTTTCCCTCCTATGCTTCTAAACTATCTAATCTATTAAATCAAATCTACCTACTTTCATTAAACAGACTTAAATGCCTATTACATTCGACATATGAGAGTAATTCCTCTAGATCTATTCATATCTCCAAGACATAAATGCAAGTACGCTTCTCCTAGCTATTACATTAATTCTTCAGATTTCAAAATTCAAAACGTTTTCATAAAAACGTGCTCCTTTTTTTCATCTGCACGTCCAGCTGCTCCTTTGGCTAGGCACGTGCTTTGGCTTTATACGATGCTCCTGCATCATACTCCCTCACTTGAAAATTTTCATGAACTCTTGTTCATGAGCTCTTGCACGGCCTGTCCATGCTTTTGAATTTATACTTCATCCTCCCAATCAGCATCTTCAACTGGATGTCCCTTCCACTTGACCAAGTATTCAAAATACTCCTTTCTCCTAGTCTTTCTGCTAATCCTCTTGTCAATTATGCTTTCCATCTATGGCTTTTCATCTACAGGCATTTGTTTTGTCCATTGAACTTCTTCTTGCTCATCTTCTGCTCCTGCTTCTTCAGCTTTGTGAGTGTACAAATCCGCAACATTGAAAATCGGTGAGATTTTTACCCCATCGGGTAATTCAATCTCATATGCGTTTGCCCCAAATTTCCTTATGACCTTGCATGGTCCAATCTTTTTCATCTTTAGCTTATTATATGTTCCCCTTGGGAACCTCTCCTTCCTTAGATGTGCAAGAATCAGATCATCAACTTCAAATTGAAGTTCTCGCCTGTGTTGATCTACTCTCTGCTTGTATTCTTGACTTGAAATCTGCAATCACTCCTTAATTTGGCTATGCAGCTCCTTCATTCATTTTGCAAAGTCCTCTTCACTAGCACTCCTGAATTCATTTTGTTCCAAATATTTCAATTCAAAAAATACCCTTGGCTGCATTCCATATACAATCTGGAATGGACTGTGCCCTGTGCTTCTATTGAGTGAATCATTGTAAGCAAATTCCGCCTGTGGTGGAATGTGATCCCATTGACTGTGGTATTCAGTCACTAAGCTCCTTAAAAAATCTCCCAAGCTCCTATTTACGACCTCTGTCTATCCATCTGAGGATGATATGCTGATCTAAAAGACAAACTTGTCCCCAACGTTTTCCATAAGGTCCTCCAGAAATGTCCTACGAACTTGCTATCTCGATCAAAAATGATACTCTTTGGCAAGCCGTGAAGTCTGATGAATTCCTTGAAAAACAGGTTCACAATATGAGTTGCGTCGCTGGTTTTCTGGCATGGTATGAAATGTGCCATCTTTGAAATTTTTTTGACTACCACAAAGATCGAATCAAATCCTCTTTGTGTCCTTGGCAGTTCCAATATGAAATCCATGCTCACTGCATCCCACAGCCTTTCAGGTATGGCTAATGGTTGGTATAACCCTATGTTATTCCTTTTTCCCTTCGTGTGCTGACAAATTCTGCACCTATCCACAAATTTCTCAACATCTATTCTCATCCCTGGACAATAATATGAGCTATTCAACTTTGAAAACGTTTTATCATGGCCAAAGTGTCCGACCAATCCTCCACTATGTTTTTCCTTCAGCAAATTCTCCCTCATGGAGAATTTTGGAATACATAGCTGATTTCCCCTGAACAATAATCCATCCTAGATCATGTATTCAATCCATTGGCTTCTATCCCTGAGAATTGGATTCTCAGATGCCTCTTATGCCTCCTTAAAATCTAGGTCATCCCTGTACATTTTCTTAAGGTTATCAAAACCCAAAGTCTTGACTCTGAATTCATGCATAAGCAAACATTTCCTGCTCAAAGCATCAACAACTTTGTTAGCAGTTCCAGAAATATGCTTGATCACAAAAGTAAAATTCTGCATGAATTCAACCCATTTAGCATGTTTTTGGCTTAACTTCTCCTATCGAGTCATGAATTGTAAAGTGTGATTATCGTTGTACAAAACAAAATCCTTGGGAACCAAATAGTGTCTCCATTTCTTCAGTGCTTGTATGACTTCATAGAATTCTTTGTCATATGTGGAGTACTTAATCTTTGCTTCATTCAGTTTTTCACTAAAATATGTGACCGACCTGTCGTCTTGGCTCAATACCACTCCAATTGCAAACCCACTCACATCACACCTGACCTGAAATGTCCTGCTGAAATCTGGAAAAACTAGAATTAGTTTCTCAGTGATCTTCTTCTTCAACAGGTTGAAACTCATCTCTGCTTCCTCCATCCAGTGAAAAGATTTATCTATTTTATTCACCGTATCCATCATTGGTGTTCTAATTCCACTGAAGTTTTGGATGAATTTCCTGTAGAAGCTAGCCAAACCATGGAAGCTTCAAAATTCAAACACGCTCTTCGACGATGACCAATCCTTAATCGCCTTTATCTTTTCTGGATCCATTTCCATCTCATTTGCAGAGATAAAAAAACCCAAATAAATGAGTTCTATTCTCATGAATGATGACTTCTTCACATTGATCAAAAATTTCTCTTGTTGTAATCTTCTCATTACTGTAGCTAAATGCTTTAAGTGTTGTGCTTTAGTTTTGCTAAAAATTAATATATCGTCAAGATATACAATGATGAATTTCCCAATGAAATCCTTCAAGACTTTGTTCATCAACCTCATGAAAGTACTACGTGCATTCATTAAGACAAACGACATGACAAGCCATTCATATAGCCCCTCATTCATCTTGAATGTTTTCTTCCATTCATCACCTTCTCTCATTTGAATTTGATGATACCCGCTTTTCAAATCAATCTTTGAAAAAAAAAAAATTCCACTCAAGCAATCCATCAAGTCATCCATCCTTGGAAATGGAAGTATGCATCTGATGGTAATCTTATCGATTTCCCTTGAGTATGTACACATTCTCCAGCCTCCATATTTCTTTGGGCTGAGCACTGTCAAAATAGTGCATGGACTCAAGCTTTCTCGAATCAATCCTTTGTCCATTAAGTCTTGGACCTGTCTCTTAACTTCATTTTCCCGTCGCGTCAATCTATACGCTGCTTTGTTCGGTAAACTGGCTCCAAGTATAAGATCAATATGATGACTTATACTCCTAATAGGTGGCAACGAACAAGGTAGTTCATCTGCTACTATATCAACAAACTCTTCCAGCAACTCCTAAATTTCTTTTGGTAAATCATCTATCCTCATACTGGTCAAAAAAATTATGGGCTTCCTAACCATAATAAATTGTGTGTCTTCCTTCTTCTTAACCTCATAAAGAAGTTCCTTCCCACTCATGAGAAGTACAGTGTTACTCATTTCTGTTTTCACCTCTTTATCCTTAATCGACAGCAACATGTGAGTCCTACCATTTTTCTCCAGGGTGTATGTGTTCTTTCTCCCATCATGAACTACGTTTTTGTAATATTGCCATGGTCTACCTAGCAATAGATGACAAACATCCATGGGAATGACATCAAATAATATTTCATCTTTATATCCTCTTGTTTTAAATTCAACTAAACATTGTTTAGTGGCATTTACCTGATGTCCTTTTTGTAGCCACGAAACTCTGTATCGACTTGGATGTACAACAGTCTCCAGCTCCAGATTTTCTACCATCTCTATAGATATGATATTTTATGTGCTACCACTGTCCACTATGACCTTGCATACTCTATCCTTAGTTTTGCAAGCAATCCTAAACAAACTGTTTCTTTGGGCCGAGTTCTTTGGTTCCTTCTCTGGTTTCAAGAGAAATTTCCTCATCATTAAGGATCTTCTTTCCTCAGCATCTTCTGCCTCAACATTCTGTCTTTGAGCTTTGGCAATGTGAGTTTCACCATCTTATTTCTTCCTATTTGGACACTCATAGGATTTATGTCTGATTTTTCCACAAACAAAGCATTTCATTTCACCTCCTCTACCTCTTCCTCTTCCTCTGGCTCGAGGAAAAGTATTTNTCGGCCTCTTTGACCTTTCTTCCAGCTCATCTTCTCTTCAGCTTTCAGAGCCATCTGATAAGCATCTTCCACAGTGAAAATGGTCATCATGCTCATCTCATCTTGAATGTCATATCGCAGACCATTCATGTACCTGGAAACCTTTTCATCATCACTTTCCCGATGACCTGCTCTGATGTTTATCCTATAGAATTCTTCAGTGTATTCTTTCACTGGCATCAGCTTCTATCTCAAATTCTGCATCCTTTGAAACAGAGTAATTTGATAATCCCCGGGTATGAATTTGGCTTTCATTTTTGCAGCCATTCTATCCCAACTCTTGATTTTTTGCTTGCCTTTGCAACGTCTGTCAGCCTGCAGTTCATCCCCCCATAGTGTTGCATGCCCTTTAAGTCTAGTAACGACATGTTTGACTTTCTTGTCTTCCTCGGCATCCTCGTAGTCGAAGTATTTTTCTAGAGCTCTAATCCAATCTAGAAGCTCTTCAACATCCAAGTTTCCCTTATACATGGCAATGTCCATTTTTTCTCTGGCACCTATCCTTGCAACAACCCTAAACAGGCGTTCGTCTACAGCATCTTCGACTGCAACTTCTTCATTTCTAGCTTCATTTTCACTTTCAACCTCGCTGATATCCGCAACGTCGACTGTGTGCCTCTGTGCTGTCTCCACAACATCAATCCTGGCACGTAACTCCCGCATTTCTCTTTCCACTGCTGGATCAGGCATTGGCCTATCTATTCTTCTCGGCAGCATGGCTAAAAATTTTTCCTCTTTTCTCTCTGCTACAAAAAGAAAAGAATTTGTTCTGTGCTCTGATACCACAACTAATGCAAATCCCCGACCCTTTGTCTGAGATCCACATAGGATCGTTCTAAATTTTCCTCGAGCCGAAGTGGCTCCCTCAGATCCCTATTGGAACCTCACGAATCCAATCCACAGGTCCTTCATGAAAACCCTCCCCGCACAACTTAACACCAGGCATGAGCCTTACATTTCAATGCAACCACAATCAAGCCTTAGTGCAAGCGTCTTTCACAAATCGAGAGTTCATGAGTCAAATATCCTCGACTCCTCTTTCTCCAAACACCGATACCCAAGAATGTGATACGAGTATGGCTCTTCCTTGTTAGCACCTTCCACACATAACCATCGGCTAGGGCTAAGTTTTAGCACTACCTGCAACTCATGACTTCACGAGTTGGAGTGTTGAGCTCTCGTGCTCCTCCTTTGCGAATCCCCGATATGCGATAAGTCAACAA
>JASDQU010099691.1:26767-36780 GCA_032191745.1 Picea mariana
TTTAATGTTCTTATTTTCAGCCTGATATCTTAAATAGTGATATTTTATGGGAATATGTTTTGATTTGGAGTGCTGGAGGGTTCTTAGAGAGAATTATAGTGCTTGCATTATCACAGTGGATAATAGTAGGTTCTTCAAATACTATTTTGATGTCTTATAGGGTTTGTTTCATCCATTCCACTTGTGTGCAACATTATGCTGCTACAATATACTCATCTTCAGTGCTAGACAGAGAAATTGAGGATTGTTTCTTGCTTATCCAAGCTACCAATGATTCTCCCAAAAAGAATGCTCCCCCACTTGTACTTTTTCTGTCATCTACACTACCTGCCCAATTAGCATCTGAATAGTCTCTTAAATTGAATGAATCCTTGCTAGGATACCACAAACCAAGATCTATGGTTCCTTTCAAATACCTAAAGATTCTTTTTACAGCTTGAACATTTCTCTCCTTTGGTGCTTCTTGTAATCTAGCCACCATCCCAACTGCTTGCTTAACATCAGGTCTGGAAGTTGTTACATAGAGTAAACTCTCAATAATTGATCTGTAGTGTTTTGGATCTACAGCTTTGGACTCATGTTCCTTGCTTGTTATAACCCTAATTTTCACTAGACAGGCTTACCTGGCATCAGTCAATCTCAGATTCCTTCTTTTCCAAAACACTGTTGAACAACTCTTCTTAAAAACACCTTTTATAAAGGCCCATGTGCCCTGCTCTATTACTGCACGCGTGTACATGCTAACCCACATGTACACACGTGAAGTAATAGAGAAGGGCACGTGGGTCTTTATAAAAGGTGTTTTTAAGAAGAGTTGTTCAACAGTGTTTTGGCAAAGAAGGAATCTGAGATGGCCTGATGCCAGGTAAGCCTGTCTGGTGCAAATTAGGGTTATAACATTGCTTAGTTTGCACCCAACTATCATAGGTTTACTAACAGGTTTTCAATCCTCTAACTGGAATCTCTTAAGCATATCTTTAACATACTTAGATTGATGTATAAAGACTCCTCTTCTAGATTGTATTATTTGTAGTCCTAGAAATAAATTCAGTTCACCAAGCAAAGACATTTCAAATTTTTGCTGCATCATCCTAGCAAAGTACTTACTCATTTTTTCATCGTCATTTCCAAATATAATATCATCAACATATACTTCCACAATAATCATGTTATTACCATCAATTTTATAGTAAATATTGTTGTCTGTTGATCCCCTTTTGAGGCCTTGTTTTTGTAAGTAAGAATCTATCCTTGCATACCATGCTTTGGATGTTTGTTTTAGCCCATAGAGTTCTTTCTTTCATTTACAGACATAGTCGCCTTTGTTAGTTAATTGAAACCCTTCTGGTTTCTCAATATAGACTTTCTCTTCTAAGTTTCCGTTGAGAAATTTTGACTTGACATCCTTTTGGTACACTTTGAATTTTTTGTAGCTGGAGAAATCTAGAAACATCCTAATTGTCTCCAGTCTGGCCACAGGTGCAAAGGTTTCTTCATAGTCTATTCCTTCAACCCGAGCATACACTTTACAGACCAATCTGGCTTTGTTCTTGATTACTTTCCCATTCTCATTCATTTTGTTTTTATACACCCATTTAGTTTCAATGACATTTTTGTTTTTTGGTCTTGGAACTAGTTCCCAAGTTTGATTTTTTTCAATTTGGTCCAATTCTTCATTCATAGATTCGACCCAGTTCTCATCTTTACATGCATATTTGATTGAGATAGGTTCAATATGTGACAAAAATGATATTTTTGTTTGATACAATATTTTTCTTCTTGTGTGCACTCCATCATTCATATCTCCAATAATCAGTTCTTCAGGATGATTCTTTTGAGTCATTCTTGAGGGTGTCTTTGTGTCTCTTCTTGGGAATTCCTCTCTCATCTCTTTTTGAACATATTCTTTGTCTTCACTTGTATGAATATCATCATCTTCCATTTATTTATTCTCTTCTACTTCTTCTACTTTGTGTGCCAATTGTCTTATCATCATCTTCATGTTCACTTTCAAGTATAGTCTCTTGATTTTTTATCCTTAACGTTTTTAGGTCATCCACCTTGACATCTGCACTCTCAACAATCTTATGTGATCTAAGATTGTATCATCTATATGATTTATTGTTATAAGCATATCCAAGAACAATACCTTCATCATATCTGGCATCAAATTTTCTAAGATTCTCATCAAGTCTTTTGATGTAGCATTTACTTCCAAAGACCTTGAATTATTTTATCGATGGAGCTCTTTCAGACCATAGTTCATAAAGATTATTATCAATATTAACCCCAAGATGAACTCTATTAAATATGTATATTGTTGTGCTTACAACTTCCCTCCAATATCCATCAGACAATTTTTCTTCATTGAGCATAGTCCTTGCAGCCTCTTGAACTATTCTATTCTTTCTCTTAGCAATCCTGTTTTGCTGAGGTGTTCTGGCAGTAGAGAATTGTATTTTTATTACATGGGTTTCACAGAAGAGATCAAACTCTTTTGAGGTGAACTCACCACCATTGTATGATCTAAGACATTTGATTTTTGTCTCCTTTTCATTTTCAACAAGGGTTTTAAAGGCTTTGAATTTGTTAAGTTCTTTTGATTTTTCTTTGAGAAAACATATCCAACCCATTCTAGTAAAATCATCAATGAACACCATAAAGTAAGACTCTCCTTGAAAACTCTTGGTTCTTGTAGGTCCACATAGGTCAGTGTGAACAATCTCTAAAGGTTTTGAGGTTGTGTATTCTTTTTCTTTGAATCTTATTCTAGTTTTCTTCCCTAGTTGACAGTGTTTACACAGAGTATTTGAGGGCTTTATGATCTTTGGCAAGTTTCTTACTGCACCAAGATTGCTGAATTTTACTAGATTGTCAAAGTTAATGTGCCCCAACCTTCTATGCCATAGCCAAATTTCATCTACTAGATTTATATGACATTCCTCATTCAATTTTGCATCTAGTATATATACATTTTCGGGAGTTCTAGGAGAAGTACCAACTAATTTTCTTGTGTATGCTCTCCTAATATCACATTTATGGGAATCAAAGATGTAGAAATGCCTCTGATCACAGGTTTGGCTAACACTTAATAGACTAGGTTTCAATTTTTCAACAAGCAACACATGTTTGGCTTTGTCTTTTCCCAAACTCACAGTGTCTTTCCCAAGTATGTTACCTGAAGCATTGTCACCAAATGTAACTTTACCCTTTTGTTTATTTAAGTCTAAAAACTTTTCCTTGTTACCTATCATATGTTTTGAGCACACACTGTCAACATACCAGAGGTATTTTTTATCTTGGGATTTTAAGGCAATAAGACATTCCCTTTTTGATGTTTTTTCTCTCCAAAGTTTCTTTTGCTCTCTAATGACCTTTGTTTGTTCTGAAACTTCCATTAATCTGCAATTAATGGCCTTATGTCCATAGTTATGAAATCTGAATCATTCTAGGTCCCCTTCTTGGAGAGGTGCGAAGGAGTTATAGTTTTTGCTTTTAACTCGATTTACTGTTTGTTTATCTTTAAGGTTATAGTTCTTAACCTTTAGATATTTTCTTCTATATGCTCTACAATTCATATCTTTATGTCCGAAATTAGAGCATGCAAAGCAATAACCAAAGAAAATGTGAGGATACCTGTTTTGATAAACATTCTTTGGTATTGTCTTATTTTCCTTCTTGATGGGTGGAAGTATTCCTCTAGAGTTCTGATCATTTCTTGTCTTCTCTTCATTTTTCTTCTTGAATGTACTGAGGAGAGTATCTACATAAGATTTTGAATTAACTTGGATTTCTTCTTGAAAATAGCCTATTCCATTTTTATTACCTGAATCGCTTTGTGTGCTAATAATATTATCTAATATTTCAAAACTATTTTCATATTTTGTTTGAATGAACTTTGCATCCAGTTCTTTTCTCAGGTGAACTATTTCTGCCTCCATTCTTTCACAGGTTGTTTGTTTTTCTTTAAGAGACTTTTCTAGACTTTCTTTGATCCTATTTGCTTCTAGGATTTGGTTTTTTAGGTTTCTCATGAGTTTCTCCATCTCCTCTTCTTTCTTTTCATATTTTTCTTTTTGTTCAACTACAAAACTTTTCAGTTTTCTATATCTAGTTTTGTATTTTCTTAATTCATCCAAAGCACTAAGAAGTTCTTATTCCATATTCACTTCTTCTTCATCTTCTGAATCTTTATCATGTTTAATGTCTTCTATATCATTAGACTCTTAAATACCTAGAAAAAGGACCTCATCATCATCACTTTCACTATACTCTGATGAAATGTTGTTTTCTTCTTTTGAGTAAAAGTTATTTTTCCCTTTGTAAAACTTTTTCTTGTAGTTGGGTTTTTCTTTTTTCTTGTACTGGTTGGGTTTTTTTTCTTCATCTTCAGGGTCCTCCTTAGGATAGGGACACTTGGAGGCAAAATGGCCAACCTTTCCATAGTTAAAACATTTTAAAGGCAGCTTGCCTTTGTACCTCCCTGATCCTTTCTGGATTTTTTTAATGAAATTTGCTTCTTCCACATCAGATTCTTCATCATGGTTGGATTGAAGTTTTTGCTTTTGATTATTTTTTTTTCTTGAGTACCTTGAAGGCCGCCTCTCCTTATGAGTGATTCTCATGACCTAATATTAACTCATAGGTTGTGAGGATTCCATACAATTCATCCATGGTGAGTTTATCTAGATTATCTCGATCTTCAAGAGCGAACACTTTAGGATTGTATAGAATAGGTAGTGTTCTTAGAATTTTTTCAATTAGTTCATTGTCTGATACTTCTACTCCTAATCCTCTGATTGAATTAATAATATTATCAACTCTTTCGAAGTACTCAAAGATATTTTTCTCATCTTTCATTTTTAGGCCTTCATATTGTACTTTGAGAGCCTGGAGTTTGGCCCTCTTAACCTTGGTATCTCCTGCATATATAGTTTCCAATTTATCCCAGAGTTGTTTTTCATTATTATAGTTTAGTACCTTAAAAAGGATTTTCTTACTTATTCTAGCTTGTAGTGTGTTTAAGGATTTTTCATGTTCCCAAAACTTTTTCTTGTCTTTTGATTCTATGGGCATGGATTTTGGAACATCATACCCCTTTTGAACTAATGTCCATACTTCCAGTCCAATGGACATTATATCGCTTTTCATTCTAACACGCTAGAAGACATAATATTCACCATTAAATAGGGGGATTTTTTATGACATCTTTAACTGCTGATCCATTTTGATGTATATTCATCTTCAAGTGATTTAAACCTTTTGTGAAGACACCTACTCTGATACCAATTGAAGGATAAGATCATGTCACTGAGAGAGGGGGGTGAATCAGTGACACAACAATTTTATCAATTTTCTTTTATTTATGTAAAGAAAATTTTGACACAATATTTATCGTGGAACCCAAATGGGAAAAACCACAAACTCTTTTCTATTAACTAAAAAATTTGTTTTACATGTTACACAGAAGGAATATATTATTCCTTTTCGATCAACACCAAATGATCAGGATTCACCCACACCCTTATTYACCAGCACCAACTGGTAGGAGGATACAACCCCCTGTTTAGTCAGCTACAACTGACAAGGAAGCACCAACTCCCTCTGCAAGGACAAACCTRTCCTTGCACCACAAAGCACCCTTGATTTTCTAAATATGGACAAACTTTTGTTTCAATTCTTTTACTGCATCTCTCTCTGCTTCTCTAATTTAATATATTCTCTGATTCGAACTGCAGAGACACACATCTTCTCAACATTCTTCCTCGTTTATATATTCTTCAAAAACGGTGTGAGAGTGATACACTGTGTCCCTTGGATTTGAACCATCACACCTATTTGTTTAACTTAACCATAATCATTGATTATTATTTTTACTATGAAGGATTTTCATAAATTGATCACCTATGGATCAATTTCATCAATTAAAATCAATCTCGAATCTCTGTTATTTTCACAGAAACCAAATTCTGCGGAGGTGCTTCCTTCAAATCATTACATGTGACCGAGTGTTACCGAACCACAGGCTTACCAATTACAATGATATATTATATTATCATTTAAATCTCTTATATCATATGACCAACAATGGTGACCAGACACTAGGCCAAACGAGCATTTGAGAGCTTATCAAAATCAATGATCACAATTCAATATCTTGAAGAGATGGACGGATGTCAGAACTTCACCCTTTGAAACTTCATAATTTATACTTTTCAAACCTTCGAATCAGATGAGACAGTTTATTTTATGGAACTGGATCAACAGTCAGATTTGATCCTTACACTCATCCTTTCACTACTTAATCCAACGGCTAGGACTTAATAAAGCATTGGGATGGATGGCCACAATTTACTCCGGGACTTCGACTATTTCAACTTACACTATCCTTCCACTGTACTATGATCAACAATTAAGAATACACCCGAAGTGATCTTTCAGATTGGACGATGCATATCCTTGCTGACGTGGTCTCCCATATGCCCTTTGCTGACGTGGTCTACCACATGTTCTTGCCGATGTGGTCTGCCACATGTCCTTGCTGACGAGGTCTGTTGTCGTGATATGCCATATGTATTTGCTGACATGGTCTTCCACCTTGGTCTATCACATGTCCTCTTGAATTTATTTGCCATATGTATTTGCTGGATGATCCAACAGTCAAGAATTTATTTCATCTCTCTGGGTCTTTGGGCTTCGGGAATTTCAAATCTCAAAATTAAAATTTTGAAGTGATATTTTTCCAAAGAGTAACCTCCTCACATATTTATACCCAAAGTGAATGATGTTCATTTGATCAGGATTTTAGATCAATGACTCGATCTGTATGCAATGTAACTCTTTTAGCTTATCCTTTCCTTGCACTTAGAATGATCCGATGATCGACAGAAATTCACATAAATGAGATCTCAGATCTTACCTCTCTTATCCTATTCTTACACTCGAGAATGATTCGATGACTGACGGGAATTTGGGTTTGATCCGACAGCTGACGAGTATTCAGATAATCAAATTCTCGACACTTTATCCCCGCTTATCCTATCCTTCCACTTTAAAGTGATCCAACGGTTATGAAAACAATCGAAGAAGATCAATGGTTGACGATGATTGCAGAACCACAACTTGTGAGTGATTTAACTCGACACCCATACTGTGCAATTTGAAGTTGTGCGTTKTTGGTGAGTCAACCACAGTCGTTGATCTTTGAAGCTATAATACTTGACGATCTTGACTAATTTCGAGATTGGAAATAGCATGATGTTTAATTCTCCTTTCAATCTCTGCAATATACCCTTGTCGTCGATTTGGTGATTTGACATTCGACGGTCATGACTTAATTTGACTTAATCTGGTAGTTTGTTGGATCAACCACAGTCATAGATGTTTGATTTTATGAGATCTGAGGATCTAGACCGATTGCGAGATAGTAACTAGTGAGTAGTTTAATTCTTCTTTCTCTCTCCACAATTCATCCCTCCCGTTGATCTGATGATTGCGCATCCGAAGGTCATGAATTAATTTGACTTAATTAGATCATTTGTTGGATCAACCACATTTGTCGATCTTTGAAGCTATACGATCTGACGGTCTTGACCGATTGCGGGATTGTAACTAGCGAGTAGTTTAATTCTTCTTTCGCTCTCTGCAATTCATCCCTGTCGTCGATCTAGCAATTGCACATCTACGGTCTTGATTTGATCTGAGTTTCATCATGCCATACCTATTGATTTTGATCTTCAAGTGTTAACTCTCCTGAGCTTTAATCTCTGCATATCGTCCAACAGTTTGACATCAGTCATTATATACTATTGACTAGTCCTCCAACGATTTCTTCTGAAATTCATTCGCCATCTCTTCTGAGCTCTGATCTTCATTCGCTAACCCTCCTGAGATTTTATCTCAACTTATAATCACATCAATGATATCAAATGTTAACATCAATGACACTATTTCCAACAATTTCTCCTAAACCTTTTCCTGAAGAGTAAATATTGCGCAATTAAAACATTCACAATCATCATGTTCACGACTCGTATTTTACTGTCTTTCGGACTCTCTGGAACAAGGTGATGAATAGATGCAATTCCTATTTTAAAAATATGAAGGAAATCAACAACTTCTCTTCTTTCTCCCTACTATTTTATTAAATATGAAAAGCTTGGTTATAACAGACATGAGGGATAATTCCCACGAATTGAAAGATGGCTTCATCATTGGATTAAAATATTGGAGAAGCGGTGAAGAAAGGATTGGTAACAACATTATTATTGGGTATTCTATCATCACCGACACGAAACTGAATCAATAATTATAAGAAAAAAAAATGCTTAGAATATGGCTGCGGAATAGAGAAAAGCACGAGTCTTGTCCTAATAGATAAGTTCGTGTGAATTATTTTTCGTTCATTTGATATGATTTGAAATTTTGATATATTTGTCACCTTACACTCTAGTTCTTTCTATGAATAAAATTCTCCTCCTTTTTCAATCATATTAGTCTTTGTAGAAATGACAAAACTTAGCCTACACTAAAAAATTAAAAGCATGTTTTTAAAAAAACAAGTCGGGTGAAGATTTTTCATGTTTATTGATTTTAATTGAAAAAGTATGTCTAGGCTAATCCTAGTAAATTTAGCCCTAATATTAGATTTCAGCTGACGACTTTGCTCAAGGTTTATCCCTGAAAATAAACAACTTTATCCTAATTTACCTATAGGCGAAGGTATACATAGAATTGAAAGAAAAATAATCTCAGAGTATTCTTAAAACTATAGATAGACCCTTTTTCATCAGATCAGAAACATATTTCACCCCTTGTATCTTAGATACAGTTGATTCCCCCCACTTCAAAGTAATAAAATCAAAGACAAATGGTGAAAGGAAATTCACAAATTGATTGCCCCCATCTTGTCCAAATAGAGATGATGAAAGGAAATTCATATATTGATTGTCCTCATCTCAGTTAAATGAAAGCTTGTTTTTGAAGTGGTGAAAGGAAATTCAATAAGGGGAGATATAGATAACTTCCCTAGGGTATTGAATAGGACTGCTGGCAGTGAAGCAATATCTATGACATATGTAAGTTTGTCTTACACATATGTATAATATACTCTATTATTTAGTTCCTTTTCTATAATATTTATATCCTAAACCAACTGGGATTCCTTAAATAAACACATTTTGCATCTTTATAACCTTGAGAGTAAGCAGAGTCCGTTAAAGTCTGATATTTTTGTTAAATTTACTTTGATTATCTTGGACAATTCTGGAATTAATTTTAAGAAAAGAAAACACTTATTAGCTTGACTTGAATTCAATCACAATCCCCATATGGATCCTACGTTAGAACATAAATGATAATTTCAAATAAAAATCAATTTTTTAAATTCCTTTTTCTTTTCTCCTTTTCAAAATAAAGTTTTAAACTTTAGGAATATCATTTCTTAGACTAAAATATTATTTTGTTACAGCTTGATAGGGCGAATCAAATACCAGCTGTTAAAATTTGACAATCATCTAGACCGATGGCTCTTGCAACTTCAGAGTTCTAAAATTGTGAAATGTTTAAACAATAGAGAAATACAAAGTTTACTTCAGGAATTCGTGATTCGGAAGTTCAAGATCAAAATGTTTAAAGTCTTAAAAATACCGAAGTCATGAGGCTCCAGAGTCCCAGAGTTCTGATTTTCTACAAAATATTTTAATTAATCAGATGACATGTCCTCCACCAGCTGACACTCTTTACATGTGGTGACACATGACACTTAATTTGGGAACTCTTGGTCATAAAATTCACACGATTTAAGGTGACACATGTCACTAATATTTTCATGACACGCCATTATAACTAACATCATCCTTCTATATCAATCCATGAGATTGTCCTCTAGAAGATCAAATCGAGAACAAATTTAAATAGTACCGAAGCACTGAAGTGCCAAAACGATTGAAATTATAAAGCGCCAAAGATTAATGGGTAAAACATGTTTTAGTAGGTGTAATTAATGGTAAGTA
>JASDQU010099692.1:0-21280 GCA_032191745.1 Picea mariana
CTTTCTCATGGGTCTTTCTTCGACTTTCTCATACACACCACCAAGGGGACATCATTTCCACTACGCTTAGGCATGGGAGTCATGGGGTAACAGCTTTATCAATCTGGTTCATTTGGGCAAGGCGGCCAAGCAGTAAATCTACATTCTAACCTACTTTCACAAGACAAATAACCCAGACTAAACTGTTGGTTTAAGGTATTATTTTTCCTAAGGGATATCTGGCAAGGATTAGACAGTCTGGTCAGATTTATTCACTAATTCTAACCTAGGGGCTATCTGACCAGGATTAGATGGTCTGATCGGATGTATTCACTAGTTCTAGCCTAGGGGCTATCTGACCAGGATTAGATGGTCTGATCAAATGTATTCAATAATTCTATCAACATTGAAAATTTAAAAGGACTTAGTCATGCTTGAAAGGTATGACTAGGCCACTGTTATTGCATGGGGCTTTTGTTCCAATTCTTTTTGCCCTCTTTTCTCTTTTTCTTTTCTTTCTTTTTCTTTTTCTTTCCTTTTTCTTTTTCTTTTTCTTTTTCTTTTTGGAAAATGAAAAATCAATTTCCATTAGGAACACTAGGTACAGATAATATCAATAACATCCAAGTCATAAGTTGATTCCCATAATTTATGGGGTGATAACATATGTAGCATATCATGTAGATCAAATAATTGCTCCATCTGAAGTATCCATGTGATTGTATCCTTGCCATCAAACTTCCTCATATCGATCTTAGGAAAGTGGTTGGTCTTCAACCCAAAGTTGGAGTTTCTCCAGTCTCGATTCATATTCTTTGTGTCCTCATCATGAATTTCATGGGATACATTTTCACTTTCATGTGTCCTCTCTATTAGGAAATATTTCAATCCTTCCATGATCTCCCTTTTTAAACCATCCATCTTAGTATCCATTATTTCCTCCAACTTAGCTTCAGTTGAATCCATCATGCCTTGTAGTTCCACTTTTGTTACTGTCATCTTATAAAAATCATTTATGTCCTTGAAAATTTCTTCACCTTTATCAAGAGTCCAATTAGGTCTTTCTGGAGTCTTATTTGGTGTAGAAGTTCCCTTTTTTGGAGGCATGTTGGCCAAGTATCACTTTTAAACCTTGATTTCAAGGTGGTTTTGCTAGACAATCTTTCTTCTGCCGTATCTCCAAAATTTTGGCCCTTATGGGTTTGAAAATTTCTTTTTGTAGTTCTCTGATTCGTCTTCTCTGCAATGCCATAGTTCTGATCAAAATTGAATGTGCCAAGTGGAAGCTATGGTAACTTCCCCACACCTTGCTAATTTTTGTCCCTTCCAGGAGAGCTTACTTGTAAAGAGTGCCAAGAGAGCAATAGTTGATATTTGATTCTAAAAATTGTACCAGAAATACTACAAACTGTCCAATATCCAATGCAACTAGTCTCACTTAATTTGGATACGCATTGAACAAGATATCAATGTTTTACCCGAAAGAACTTTTTGATGCTAGTTAATATGACTAGTCAGATACCCTATCTTGCCCAGGGTGTATCTACAAAAGTGGGATGACCTAGAAGATGAAGATTTTATCATTGCTACCTTGATAATTTATATGAATAACCTCTGGGGTTCATGGTATGAAATGTTACAATTTTTTTTTATAGTGAAAATTCCACGATGACTAAATTCAGGATGATTCCAGAACCCTATCTTACACAGGCTCTATCTCCGAAATTATAATCAGTCAAGAGTTGAAATTTGAACCCTGCATACATTGATCCATTTACTAAATATCCTCCTAGTGTTTCCTTCTAAAACATCATTGAAAAAAATTAATAGAAAAAATTCCAAGGTGTCTCATATGTAGCAGTGAAACCCCAAGACCTTGAGCTTTGATACCAAATGTTAAGAACCAAATATCAAAATAGGGTAAAAAAATGTCAAAATAAGTACTCAACTCCTTGAAAAAGAGATAATTTTAGATTATAATCCTCTTCTTGAATCTTGAAGTACTTTTCTTCTTCCAGTCCTCGTGAGGTTCGGTCTTATTCTTGAACTGCTCATGGCAATACCTTGCCTTCCAGATAGTATATTTTAAGGTATTTGGCTCATCGAATTCAATTTTGTCTCGGAAGGACTGAGGCAGTCCACTAATAAATCGTTGCATCTTTACCTTTTCATCCTTTATGTAGGGTACATACCTTATCAACTCAAGGAATTTATTGATATATTCCTCTATGGTGATCTGTCCCAACTAGAGTTCATAAAACTCCTTGGTCTTCCCATAAAAGTATTTATATGAAAAATACTTCTTCTTAAAGTATTTCTCAAATTATTTCCATGACAATTCCTTCTCATGGATTCCTTTCACATTCCTAAGGTCCTCCCACCAAATGGAGGCCTTTCCATTCATGTTAAAAATAGCTATTCAAACCTTTAAATTTTCAAAGTAGGAATGGACTTTGAAGTAATTCTTCAAGCCAAGAAGCCAAATTTCTGCTTCTTCCCCCTTCTTAATTTATTCATCGAAAGTGGGTGGTTTGGATTTCTTGAACTCTTTAGAGTCATGACTCTTCGAATGTTTCCTCTTCTTTCTTTTCCTTTGGGAATGAGAACTAGTTTTTCTACTATAAGATTCCTTGGAGTTGTCAGTTTTATCACCAGAAGATTCTTTTGATGAGTGTCTCTTGGCTCCATGTTGGGCCTTATTCGAGGCACTTCTCTTGGTGTGGCCACTTTCAGAGCCATTCTTTCACATCTTAGGTGGACTTTGGGCTTTCTTCATATGATTTATATCGGCATGAATGGATGTTGGTCCATGTTGTAGATGCCTTTGTATATCTGATAAGCTTTGTAGTAGAACTACATTAATTTCAGTTTATTTTTCCTACTCTTTTATCAACCTTCATTGTTGGCCTTATAACTTTGTTATTCTACCATGAGGCTTCTTACAGTTTCAACCAAATCTGGAGGGGTTTCCACCACCCTCCTTTCATCATATTCTTCCTCTCTATTGTGGGAGATTTCTTCCAATTCATGGTGTGTCACCATCCTTTATGCTGCAGTTTTCCTGTGGTCCATTGACTGTTTAAGTGCTGATAAAAAAATCTTTGTTAGTTAATGATCTACTAGTTTTATGAACAACACATAGTTCGCTTTATTTTTCAAAACATATACAACAACAGACAATTTCATTCCTTCCTTCAATAGAGGTTTAAATAAGTCTCTTAGGAATGGGGTAAGATAGGGTGTCACCCCTAAAATTTCTCTAAATAATATTTTTAAGCGACTCGTTCATGAGCCCAAGCAGACCAAGTGTTGTAACCATGCTCTCATACCAATTTGTAACACACCCGACCTCTAAGTACGATTTATAGGGATGAGGCATCCAAATTTTTCTTACTCTAATAATCTTGAATCATCTCTCTAAGGTATTCATCTTGTTCTACTCCCCTGTATCTTTCTAACGACTGTTACCGAGCTTTAATCCGACCTCTGGTTTGCAAGATATGACCTCTCGATGTTCTTCGGGCGTTATTAGTTGAGGGCCATGTGGTGCCCATGTGATTCCATCACGTTCATACCATATCTAGGTTCCTACCTCCCACAAGGAAGTTCCATCCACCATCCAATCCAATGGCGAGACTTGTTCCTCATTTAACACATAAGCTACAGGGAATTTCGACATTCGATGCTTCGACAATGAACGTCCCCTCTCCTTTATGCATGCCTATCCTATAGAGTCCTAAATTCCTGAACTCCCAAAGGATCCTGATATCTCTCCACATGGCTCTGGCCTTCAGGACTTTCAACTTACCCTCAACACTACACCCCAAACTTTCGGATTCTCAAAGTTTTGAACTCCCGAAGGGTCCACCCTCACACGTGATGACATGCTAAACATAGAGGTAAGGACAGGTTGGTCCCAATAACTCCACTCGCCAGATGGGCCAAGTAAGAAAGTGTCAGGGGTACATGCGACAAGGCAAAGATGAAACGTGGCCCCTACAATGGATGACATGTGTAACATTTTAATGGGCACATAGGGCCTGTGAAGCATACAAATCGAAGTGACACATGGCATGTCAATCATGGGTCCACGTCACCCTAACCTTGGGT
Organism: Picea mariana; assembly: GCA_032191745.1. Lineage (NCBI taxonomy): Eukaryota > Viridiplantae > Streptophyta > Pinopsida > Pinales > Pinaceae > Picea > Picea mariana. The sequence continues at coordinate 4,090 of JASDQU010099692.1, forward strand.
TGGTAGCCTCCCAAGCCCTTCTATCTCATGGTCAAGGTGTGTCCACATAACCTCTGGATCTATGGCCTTTGTTACTTCGTAACTTCAACATTCGGGAATCCGTGGTGTGACTTCGTCCTTACTCCCAGAGTGGTCAGTGCCGGGCTGACCATGGTCTAGATCTAATGGTCAGGGGAGATATCGAAGGGTCCCTAGAGCTATGGTCCTCGTCACTTAGCATCTCCAACCCTCAAAGGTTTCAATGTTATGGCCACTCTGCTCTCCCAAAGTAGGACTTCCCCGAAATGCAGTACGCGGGTCCCTCCACTGTTTTATCAGATAGTTAAGAGGGGTTCCTAATGGACTCCACAGATCCACGACTCTCATCACTTTGTAACTTTGACGTTCGTGGAGTTTGGTGCTTTAACATCCCTATTCTCCCGAAGTAGGACTTTGATGAAGTTCCCTCAACATAAATCCAATGACCAAGGGGACTCTCGAATACCCTTGGATCTGTTTCTCGCATTATCTCACAATTAATGAGTGGATAAAGGTTTAACGGTGGGGCAAGTCTATCTGTCTCGGTTAGGAAAACTTCCAGGCACCGGTCAACTTCGTGGGGAACTGTAACAACCATTTTCCTTCGACCAATTTACAAATGGTAAGGTCGTAACATTCTGGAGCTTTGAACTTTCATATTTCTAAAGCTAGAAAGGTTTAGCTCCTTTCGGGCCTAGTATAGGGTTCCCAAACCTTGGTCACGTGGATCCTTCAAAACCTATGATGGGATACATGCTAATATCTTAGCCATGAATTGGTTAAGGACACATGAATGATCCCTTAGTCATACGAGGTGAAATATCTGAAGGATGCAACCTCCTTCCATAGGGTTTGAACTTAATATTCCCACGAAGGTAGAGTCTAGAGGTCGGTAGGACTTATGCATCCCAACAAATCCTTCCTCGACATTTCTTGCAAAATTACATCCCATAGCTCTCTAGCTACTAAGCTAAATTAAACAGAAGACCCTTCAAAAGAATGGGTTCACAGAGAGACAATACATATTTCTACCTTAATCATTCCATACAGAACTCAGTCATAGACATATAAATATATTCAAACATCATTTCCATTTCAATACATAGAGTATGAAAATACTTATCGAAAAACCAGAATCATGAAGCGACTGTTGAAAAAGGTGCCCATTTCCACCCAACCATAGGCACAACCACTCTGGAATGGATTTACCATTGGCCACCCCTCAGCTAGACCATGATGCTTTGAGAGAGTCTCTTGCTCAATAACAATTAGGGACGAAGGTTACTCTCCTCCTCCCACAAGATCCTGACAACCGGTTTTCTCTGCACCAAGAAAGGAGGTCTACATGAGTACTTCCACAGTTGCTTGTCAGTCCCGTTTATCATCTTGAAATGAAAACCTTGCCAACAAATTCTTATGCCCAGAATGAGCTTATTTCCTAGTTCCTCCTCGAACCAAAGAGCTACAAGCTCTCTTTTCTCTTCTTGATATTAGTCTTTCGAATCTTCTCTCTCGCGCTTCCACCTCTGCCCACAAATTACCTCTTTTCTTTCTTTCCTCAGCAAGGTTGCATGGGTTCGAATCCCCATATTATGGTTAGGTCTGGAAGTCTTGCATATGGGTACTCTACCCCATCTCCTCATTAACTTTTGAGGAGGACTCTTCCAACTACTAATCTGACTGGTAATTCATTTCTAGGTTAGAAGAATGTTCTGAGTCTGAGTCAATAAATCCAGTAAGGTACTGGTTTGGTGGGGGTGGGGGGCGTCATCTCAACTATTTATGGTTCCCCTAACCATCTCTCTCATAGAATCCATGGTATATCTTGGCAAACCCCCCTTTCAAACATTATGCAACACCTATCCATTTTCTATTAATAACATAAAATACATACATTGACCTTTTATAACAAAAAGGTTCATCCAATCCAATATTCACACATATCTAGTAGGCCATAGTCTCTTGGTCTGTTATAGTTATATTTACAGACTAGGGGAAACATGGGTATTACAATCCCCTCCCCCTTAAAGGAACATCGTCCTCGTTGTTCTATCCGCCGATGTGCTCTGTATGTACAAAAGTAAAAAAAATGGATATGCATGTTTCATGGCATCCTCCATTTCCCATGTAGCCTCATCTCGGACAAAGTGTTTCCACTGCACCTTGACCCATGCAATGGTATGTTCCTGAGTGGGGTTTCCTTCCTATATATTATGCATTGAGGTTCTGGTAGGAATTATCCCTCTGGTTCCTCCCGAATCACATACCAATCAATTATACGATTAGAATCATGTACATATTTCTTCAATAACAAAACATGGAAAACATTATGTGCCTTCACTGTGGGAGGAATCGCTAATATATATGCTACATGCCCCACTCTATCCAAGATTTCAAAGGGTCCACAATACCGAGGTGCTAGCTTGGCACAAGATCCCATTCTCAAGGAAATTTTCCTGGGTCTAACTCGGAGATACACATGATCCCCTGTTTTGAACTCTCTAGGAGTACTCTTTGTGTCTGCATAGTTTTTTTGTCTATCTTGAGATATTTTTAGATTATGCTTTATCTGAATCACTTGTTGTTCCATTTCTTTCAGCATGTCTAGCCCGATTTTAATTCTATCTATTGGGCTATCCCAACTGATTGGAATCTTGCATTGTCTACAATAGAGGGCCTCAAAAGGGCTCATCTTCAATGACTCTTGATAGCCATTGTTGTAGGACAACTCTACCAGTGGTAGGTAGTCTTCCCACTTCTTAGGATGATGCATTACATGCATCCTTAACATTTCCTCTAACACTTGGTTTACCCTCTTTGTTTGTCCACCAGTTTGAGGGTGATAGGCTGTACTAAATAGAAACTTAGTTTCAAAACTAACAAATAAAGATTTCCAAAAGCTTGAAGTAAATTTTGTATCTTTTTCAGATATGATCTCCTTATGCATGCAATGCAGCCTAAATATTTCTTTCATGAAAACACTGGAAATATATATTTCCTTTCAATTTGACTTGAAAGGAATGAAGTGAGCATCCTTGCTCAATTTTTCCATCACTACCATGATGGTGTCATTCTGTTTGGCCAATTTTGGTAATCTCGTGATGAAATCAATGGAGATGGTTTCCTCTTCCATTCCAGGATTGGTAGGAGTTGCAACAACCCTGCTGGATGTCGGTGTTTCACCTTAACCTGTTGACAGTATAGAAATTTATCCAAGTAATCGGCTATGTCCTTCTTGATTCCTGGCCAATAAAACAGTTTCCTAGTGGCTGTGATCATATTCTGATAACCATGATGATCAGTATATGATCTTTTGTGTAGTTCATCCATCATGAACCTCTTCAAGTCGTCAAAATTCATAATATACAACCTACCTTTTTAAGTGAGAAGGCCATCATTCAACAATTGATAACCCTCATACTTCAGCCCTGTGGGCTCTTGTTCCAAGTATGATTTTACAGTCTTGAAAAATGCATCTGTTTCTTGTGCATTTTTTACTCTCTCCCTGACATCCATTTCATAGGTGCTTACAGTTAGTTTCCAGGCGAATCACTTTCACACTTATACTAAGGGCATCCACCACCCTATTTTCTTTCCCTGTGATATGTTTGATTTCAAAATCAAACTCACTAAGTAGAGCCATACATATAGCTTGTCTAGCATTAAGATTTGGTTGATCAAACATGTACCTCAATGCATAATGGTCTGTCATAAGCACAAATATTGTACCAAGAAGGTAATGCCTCCACATTCTCAAAGAATGCACTATGGCATCCAATTCTATATCACGAGTCACATAATTGATTTCATGCTCATTCAATTTTATGGATTCGTATCAAATTACATGTTCTTCTTGCATAAGGACTCCTACGAGTCCTTCCTTGCAGGAATTTGTACACACAAGGAAGTCCTTTTTTGGATTTGCAATCTTCAACATAAGTGCATTGGTTAGAAGGTGTTTCAACTCTTGGAATCTGTTAGTCTCTAATTTTGTCTTGGTTTAGTGAGAAAAACTTATTCTAAACCCTTCTTACCTACACTTCAAATTCTGTTTCCAGTTGATTTCGTTCTTTGTTTTTAGTGTCTTATGGTTTGCATTTCAGTTTTTGAATAGTTTATTCAAGTTTGATTTTGAAAAACATTGTTTAAAATTGAAGTGTCTCCTTTTATGCCGTTTGAATTTCAAAATTTCAAGTTGTCAAATGCGGTACGGGAATAAGCCTATTCCCGTAGCGCCAAATGATCATGCCATAAATTGCACCTGTTATCCCGATTTAGTTATGATGACACGATTCATGAATTGAGAGTTCGTGTGCTCCCACGAAAGCTTAGCAATCATTTCCAAATCCAACAGTTTCATAATATAATTGCTATGCACGCGCGCATGGTTCATTTCAAAATCACCTGTTGCTTGATGATCATTATATGTTACCTTTTCGAAGTTGGTTTAATTCAGGCTTGCAGGGAGAAATGCAAATATCCATTCAAAGCAACATGATACACTAACAATTGTAGGTGGTGAATTTGGAATCCGAAGACGACAGTTGCAGAATCGAGTTTAATGGTGCCAAAGAGGAGTGGACAGGTTGCCAAAATAGAACCAGAAGGATCCGAACTTCTTGAGGCCTATCCTCATATGGCCCAAAGGTTCAAGGACGTCGGATAGTTTGAATTTCTCACCATGTTTCAGGGTTATGTAGGTTTCCATGGAATTCGCTTAGAATTTCGATGGTCACGAGGTCGAAATCGGCAAGATATTGATGCTAGTCACAGAGCAGACTATAGCTAAATATTGCAAGCTTGTGGTTGGAGGGGAAAGATGGTGGAAGGAGGAGCACCTGGTTACTGAATTTGTAAATCAATTTCTTCTTCCAGATAAGCAAAATCTAGATTGGAGAAGGGGAATACCTCGTAACTGGGTTCAACCCGAATGGCACACATCTCTGATGGTGATTCATAAGTACATCACCTGCGAAGGAAGGTTTTCATTGGTATACATCTACCATATCAGAATACTGATGCATCTAAATGGTGATTACCCTTTAAATCTTCTTTATTTTCTGCTTAAAGGTTTGACAAAAATGTCCAAGAAAGTACAGTCAATCTCCACTAATGCTAAAGGAAGTTTGTTCCATCAAGTCCTGATCAAAACCCTAGTCATGTCTGCCCTGAACAAATTACAAAAGCCCTGGAACTGGCTGGTGCAATCCTTAAAACCTATCACTCAATCCAATAAGCAGAAAAAGGGTAGAGGGAAGAAGACCATTACTCAGAGCCTAGATATTTCTAATGAAATTCCTGTGAAATATGAGTCTTCTGATATCAAGGTAACTAAGAAAAGCAGAAGTAAGAGACCTAGATGGGAGCTTGAAATTGAAATGCTTCCTGAAGAAGATGTTAAAGGAGAAACAGAGTCCGATAATGACCTCGCTGCTCAAACTATAATCAAGTCTAAAATGCCATTGACCAGCAAAAGGAGTGTTGCAATCAAAGGAAAAAAGGGTAAAGGTGCGTATGTATCACATAAACCTCGGAGGAATTTGACTAGGGTTACTAATAAGTATAGGCTCAAGTCAAAAGCGATGTTCAATCCGTCAATCAAAGAAGAAAACACCATAATCATAGAAGATGACTCTGAAGATGTTGAAACAAGTACCAGGAAAAGAGCAAAAAAAACTCTATTACCCAAGAAATTTGTCAGCAAAGGTAAGGGAATACTTACACCACCTATAGGCCCTGTAACAAGAGCTTCAACTAGATTAGCAAAAGCTAAAAAGATGGCTGAAGGCATCAGTGAATTCCCTGAAGAAAAATAGGATTACTTGGTAGACTCAGATTACTTACCAGATGTACCTGGAGCTTTAGATTCATCAAGTTCCGAGGAAGAACATAGCTTATAATTAATCTCAAAATACTAGGTTAAAGCCAAGTTTGAATGAAATTGCACCTTTTGAAGATTGCAAGAAAACAAAGATTGAAATGGAACCAAAAGTAACTAATGGTTCAAACATAGAAGAAAAATTTGTCAACAATGATATGCCTTGTGAAGGTTCAAAGGCTCATGGCTACACAGGGAAACATAGCAACGATGGAAACACTATTTCAGAATTGGTAGAAGTACCATTAGATGCAAAGAATCATTAAAAGAAGAACCAGAAAAGCTACATAAAATTCTCTGTTATTTTTACCTGTTTTAGTCTTTTTCTTCAAGAGGGGTTGCATAACATCTGGAGATGAATTTGTTGAAACCAAAAGAGGTTTTTGTTGGGAACATGCCCCTTCAAAAAAAACTCTCTCAGTTTTTACACAACTATCACCATTTAAGAGATTCAAATTGATCTTTGAAGGCTAATTTTCTGATAAGCTATAGGAAATACTCTGTTATTTTTTCCTGTTTTAGTCTTTATCTTCAAAATATGTTACAGAAAATCTGGAGAGAAATTTGATGAAACCAAAAGAATTTTTTGTTGGGAACATGCCCCTTCACAAAAATCTCTCTCATTTTTTACACAACTATCACCATTTAAGAGATTTGAATTGATCTTTGAGGGCTAATTTTCTGATAAGCTATAGGAAATACTCCGTTATTTTTTCCTGTTTTAGTCTTCTTCTTAAAGAGAGGTTGCAGAACAGCTGGAGATGAATTTGATGAAACAAAAAGAGGTTTTTTTTGGGAACATGCCCCTTCACAAAAACCTCTCTCAGTTTTTACACATCTATCACCATTTAAGAGATTCGAATTAATTGTTGGACCCTATTTTTCAGGAATTTACCAGATTTGTTGTCCTGAAAAATCTCATGGACAATAGTTGACAAGCCACCTCATCAATTTGAATTGGAGATCAGATTGGATCTTCTCCTTGATTATTTGAAATAAGAAACTAAACATAGATGAGGAGGTTTTCAGATCCATTTCTTTTGGATCTTGATTATTATGTATTGTTTCTATATAAACTTTGTAGAATGAGAGGAAGAAATGGGGGAAAAATTGGAGATCCAGAGAAACTTTTTGTGGAGCTTATTGTAAAAGACATTTATGTTCAATTGACACTCAATAGCAAAGGCATATGGATGGTTAGACTTTATTTTTTCTACTCTATTATTTCATTCTTCATGCCTGATTTTATTATTCAGATTGCAATGCTTTTTGGTTCTTGAATGTTAATTTATACAGTGAAGATTTTGCTGTAGAGATAAATTTTCAAGTAATAAGGTCAAGCTGATTCCTTTGTTTCTTTATAATATATTGAGACAAAANAGTGGAGATTTTGCTGTAGAGATAAATTTTCAAGTAATAAGGTCAAGCTGATTCCTTTGTTTCTTTATAATATATTGAGACAAAACTCTTGTGAAGTTGACATATTGAAGATTTCACTTTCCTTTTTCTTAAATTTGTTTAATCCATCTATGTATCTACCTATTATTCAGTCAGTGGGATATACTATGTTTTATTCTTGATTTTCGTGTCATGCTATAATCTTGACCCAGTTTTCAACTACTTTACAATAAACCAAATCATAAAACCTTAAAAATACTTTGCAATAAACGAATGATGCCCTAGCTTTCCCTCTTAGCAGTCGAGTGCAACTTTAGGGACTAACATTTTTGGCGCCGTTGCCGGGGACAGAGACACGAAGTATTTATCCCTGGGAGAACGACAACGATCAGATCCGCTTCTTGATGGTGAACGGGAAGGGGACAGATACATGACTGCAGATCTTTCACCATGGTGACTCCACTGTCTAAAGATTAATAGGCGACTCCACTGGATCCAAGCATGGAAGCCATTTTGGCTCAAATGTTTGCTTTTTATGATTTTTCAGATGTCATTGGTTTTCCAAACCCAATTCCTAGTAGAGATGAGTGGGAAGGTACCCTTCCTACATTTAAAGGCGGGGATTGGGAGGTTCTAGCTGAGAATCTACTAGATTTTCATGAGTTTATTCATGAACGACAGATTGTGCATGAGGATGTCAAGATCAAGCTTTTCAGATACTTATTGAAGGGAGAAGCCCTTGACTGGTGCAGATCTCTTCCAGCTTCATGTATTAACTCATTGGCAAGTTTTCATAATGCTTTCAATATATTTTGTAAAGAAGACTTTTTAGCTGAAAGTCTTTTTGAAAATTGTTGTGATGAATTTGATAAGCATATTCAGCAAAAAGCAAATGTTTCTTCTGATTGCAAGAATGAAAATCATGTTGTTGAGGAAGTTTTTCCAAATCTAATTGATAATAGGAAAGACGACTGGATAGTTGTGAATGCATTATATTTTGTTTCTAATGCACCTGTTGTCTTAGATCTGAATGAAAAAATAGTTGAAGAAGAGGTCTTCCTCAACTCCTTCAAGTGGATTCCTATGATATGTTGTTACATGTGATTAAGGAGGAAAATCAAGAGGCTGCTCATCAAGAACAGATATATGAGGCAGCATATGGCAATGTTAGATTTGATCAACAAGTTTATGAGAACATTATGCCCATTTTTCATGTATAGTCAGAACCAGTATATGGAAGTATCAAGCAACAAGCAGAGGTAACCATTTTTAGTTATCAATCTACTTATTTCTATTATCCGGTAGCCATTTATGTGAATTTATGTTTCTCAGAAGATTTCAACCTTGCTATTTTTGGAATTAAATCAGATGAGGGTTGTAGGTATATGTTACAACTTAAAATTCTGTTACACATAAAGAATTCTTCTTTGATTTCTATCTGCGTGGAAAGAGATTTGGTAAATGATTTGATGTTATTATGGCTTCATTGGAAGCATGAAGTCACATGATGAGCCAGTTTTTATTGGTTAGAAGTAGGAATAGATAGAAGAATAAGCTCGCCATCAAGTATGAGATTCTTTCAGTCTGTTGGTTTGCAGCAGAAAATTTGGTTTTAGTTTTGAAATAAAGACTCCATTCCCAATGCATATAAGGCACTATTGGTAGGGGAAGTTTGGTTTCAAATGAGGAGAAGAGTTGCAGAAGTTTGGGCCAGATTTGAATGACATTGGCTGACTCCATAACCCAATGGACTAGGCACAACACAGAAGAATGTGAATGTTTGCAGAGACAAAGTTTGCAGGTTATGTTGCATGGATGCATAAAGGAAAAAGGCACAGTGGTCTGCTTGTTCTTGATGCCTCACGGGGAGAGCATCATCCCCCAGAAGGAGCCAATGTTAGTCTCTAATTTTGTCTTGGTTTAGTGAGAAAACCTTATTCTAAACCCTTCTTACCTACACTTGAATTTCTGTTTCCAGTTGATTTCGTTCTTTTTTTTTAGTGTCTTATGGTTTGCATTTTAGTTTTTGAATAGTTTATTCAAGTTTGATTTTGAAAAACATTGTTTAAAATTGAAGTGTCTCCTTTTATGCCGTTTGAATTTCAAAATTTCAAGTTGTCAAATGCGCTACGGGAATAAGCCTATTCCCGTAGCGCCAAATAATCATGCCATAACTTGTGCCTATTATCTCGATTTAGTTATGATGACACGATTCATGAATTGAGAGTTTGTGTGCTCCTACAAAAGCTTAGCAATCATTTCCAAATCCAACAGTTTCAGAATATAATTTCTATGCACGTGCGCAGGGTTCATTTCAAAATCACCTGTTGCTTGATGATCATTATATGTTACCTTTTCGAAGTTGGTTTAATTCAGGCTTGCAGGGAGAAATGCAAATATCCATTCAAAGCAACAGGATACACTAACAATTGAAGGTGGTGAATTTGGAATCCAAAGACGACAGTTGCAGAATCGGGTTTAATGGGGCCAAAGAGGAGCGAACAGGTTGCCAGAATAGAACCAGAAGGAGCCAAACTTCTTGAGGCCTATCCTCAGATGGCCCAAAGGTTCAAGGATGCTGGATGGTTTTAATTTCTCACCACGTTTTAGGGTTATGCGGGTTTCAATGCAATTCGCTCAGAATTTCGATGGTCACGAGGTCGAAATCAGAAAGATGTTGATGCTAGTCACCGAGCAGACTATAGCTAAATCTTGAAGGCTTGTGGTTGGAGGGGAAAGATGGTGGAAGAAGGAGCACATGGTTACTGAATTTGTAAATCAATTTCTCCTTCCAGATAAGTAGAATTTAGATTGGAGAAGGGGAATACCTCGTAACTAGGTTCGACCTGAATGGAACACAACTCTGGTGGTGATTCATAGGTACATCACCTGCGAAGGAAGGTTTTCATTGGTCTACATCTACCCTATCAGAGTACTGATGCATCTAAATGGTGATTACCCTTTAAATATTCCTTATTTTCTAATTAAAGGTTTGACAAAAATGTTCAAGAAAGTACAGTCAATATCCACTAATGCTAAAGGCAGTTTGTTCCATCAAGTCCCGATCAAAACCCTAGTCATGTATTCCCTGAAAAAATTACAAAAGGCCTGGAACTGGCTGGTGCAATCCTTAAAACCTATCACTCAATCCAATAAGCAGAAAAAGGGAAGAGGGAAGAAGACCATTACTCAGAGCCTAGATATTTCTAATGAAATTCCTGTGAAAGATGAGTCTTCTAATATCAAGGTAACTAAGAAAAGCAGAAGTAAGAGACCTAGATGGGAGCTCGAAATTGAAATGCTTCCTGAAGAAGATGTTAAAGGAGAAATAGAGTCAGATAATGACCTCGCTGCTCAAACTACAATCAAGTCTGAAATGCCATCGACCAGCAAAAGGAGTGTTGCAATCAAAGGAAAAAAGGGTAAAGGTGTGTATGTATCACAAAAACCTCGGAGGAATTCGACTAGGGTTACTAATAAGTATAGGCTCAAGTCAAAAGCGATGTTCAATCTGTCAATAAAAGAAGAAAACACCATAATCATAGAAGATGACTCTGAAGATGTTGAAACAAGTACCAGGAAAAGAGCAAAAAAGACTCCATTACCCAAGAAATCTGTTAGCAAAGGTAAGGGAATACTTACACCACCTACAGGCCCTGTAACGAGAGATTCAACTAGATTAGCAAAAGCTAAAAAGATGGCTGAAGGCATCAGTGAATTCCCTGAATAAAAACAAGATTACTTGGTAGACTCAGATTACTTACCAGATGTTCCTGGAGCTTTAGATTCATCAATTTCCGAGGAAGAACATAGCTCAGAATTAATCTCAAAATACCAGGTTAAAGCCAAGGTTGAATGAAACTGCACCTTTTGAAGATTGCAAGAAAACAGAGATTGAAATGGAACCAAAAGTAACTAATGGTTCAAACATAGAAGAAAAATTTGTCAACAATGATATGCCTTGTGAAGGTTCAAAGGCTCATGGCTACACAGGAAAACATAGAAACGATGGAAACACTATTTCAGAATTGGCAGAAGTACCATTAGATGCAAAGAATCATTAAAAGAAGAACCATAAAAGCTATAGGAAATTCTCTGTTATTTTTACCTGTTTTAGTCTTTTTCTTCAAGAGGGGTTGCAGAACAGATGGAGATGAATTTGTTGAAACCAAAAGATGTTTTTGTTGGGAACACTCCCCTTCACAAAACCTCTCTCAGTTTTTACACAACTATCACCATTTAAGAGATTCAAATTGATCTTTGAAGGCTAATGTTTTGATAAGTTACAGGAAATACTTTGTTATTTTTTCCTATTTTAGTCTTTATCTTCAAAATATGTTACAGAAAAGCTGGAGAGGAATTTGATGAAACCAAAAGAGGTTGTTTTTGGAAACATGCCCCTTCAAAAAAACCTCTCTTAGTTTTTACACAGTTATCACCACTTAAGATATTTGAATTGATCTTTGAGGGCTAATTTTCTGATAAGCTACAGGAAATACTCTGTTATTTTTTCCTGTTTTAGTCTTCTTCTTCAAGAGAGGTTGCAGAACAGATGGAGATGAATTTGATGAAACCAAAAGAGGTTTTTGTTGGGAACATGCCCCTTCACAAAAAACTCTCTCATTTTTTACACAACTATCACCATTTAAGACATTCGAATTGATTGTTGGACCCTATTTTTCAGGAATTTACCAGATTTGTTTTCCTGAAAAATCTCATGGACAACAGTTGACAAGACACCTCATCAATTTGAATTGGAGATCAGATTGAATCTTCTCCTTGATTATTTGAAACAAGAAACTAAACATAGATGAGGAGGTTTTCAGATCCATTTCTTTTGGATCTTGATTATTATGTATTGTTTCTATATAAACTCTATAGAATGAGAGGAAGAAATGAGGGAAAAATTGGAGATCCAGAGAAACTTTTTGTGGAGCTTATTGTAAAATACATTTATGTTCAATTGATACTCAATAGAAAATGCATATGGATGGTTAGACCTTATTTTTTCTACTCTGTTATTTCATTCTTCATGCTTGAATTTATTATTCAGATTGCAATTCTTTTTGGTTCTTGAATGTTAATTTATACAGTGAAGATTTTGCTGTAGAGATAACTTTTCAAGTAATAAGGTCAAGCTGATTCCTTTGTTTCTTTATAATATATTGAGACAAAAACTCTTGTGAAGTTGACATATTGAAGATTTCACTTTACTTTTTCTTAAATTTATTTAATCCATCTATGTATCTACCTATTATTTAGTCAGTGGGATATACTATGTTTTATTCTTGATTTTCCTATCATGCTATAATCTTGACCCAGTTTTCAACCACTTTACAATAAACCAAATCATAAAACCTTAAAAATACTTTGCAATAAATTAATGATGCCCTAGCTTGGCCCTCTCAGCAGTCGAGTGCAACTTTAGGGACTAACAAAATCTCTCTTCACATTCTAATGTCCAAAATAATTTAACTCCCTTTTTCTGAAGGGAAGTGATTGGGCAACCGATCTTGGAAAATCATTTTATGAACCTCATATAGTATCCTGCTAGGCCCATAAAGGATCTTATATTAGATACATCCTTTGGGGTAGGCCAATACATAATGGATTTGATCTTGTTAGGATCAACTTCCACCCATTCTTTGGAAATAACATGGCCTAAGTAATGGAATTGTTTCTGGAAAAAGTCACACTTACTAAAATTATCATAGAGTTGATGTTCTCTTAGTACTTGAAGTACTAGATTAAGATGTTCTTCATGCTCTTCACTATTCTTGGAATAGATTATGATATCATCAATGAAAACCAATACAAATTTGTCTAAGAATTTACTGAGTACATTATTCATTAAGTACATAAAAGTGGCTGGTGCATTGGTTAGCACAAATGGAACCACCACAAATTCATAGTGACCATATCTTGTCCTAAAGGGTTTTTTGTGGATATATTAATCTTTAATTCTAACCTGATGGTATCCATACCTCAATTCAATCTCTAAGAAAACTGTAGCACCCTTAATTGGTCAAACAAGTCATCGATCCTTGGTAAGGGATACCTATTCTTTATGGTCATTTTATTGAGTTACATATAGTCTATGCACAACCTAAGTGTGCCATCCTTCTTTTTAACAAACAAGGCCGGTGCTCCCCATGGAGACACACTAGGTAAAATGTATCCTTTTTCCATCATTTCATTTAGCTGCAGCTTGAGCTCAACCAACTATTGTGTACTCATTCTATAGGGTGTTCTAGAAACTGGCACCACTCCTCGTGCAAGTTCTATTGAAAAGTCAATATCTCTTCTTGGAGGTAGACCTGGTACCTTTTATGGGAATACATATTTATGCTCTCTTAATATGGGGTGGTCCTCTAGGCTTGGTTTGTTGTCCTCAACAGAGTCCAACACTCTTATTTCATACAAAGGACATCCTTTTCTGCAATACTTCTTCACTTGAAGGGATGATATTTGTCTCACTGAGACAAGATTTTGAATCCCTTGTAGGGTTTCCTTTCTCCCTTATTCATCTTCACACTCCAAAGTTTTATTGTAATAATCAAACTTGGTTTTATGGGAAACCAACTAGTCCATGCCAATCAACAGGTCATAAGATCCTAAAGGGAGTATGTTTAGGATTGCTTGGGTGGAAAATCCACTCATAATGAATTGATATACTGGTATGACCTCCATTAATTTTCTTTCGGTTCCAATGGCTAGTTGTACCAGCCATGATTTAACATGTTTAACTTGTTGCACTTTACATTTCTCAACAGTTTGAGGGGAAACATAACTCAAATTAGAACTCGAGTCAATTAAAATGGAAACTAGATGGTTGGAAATCATACCTTCCATCTCCACCACCGAAGCTTGGTGGTCAACTTGTTTATTATCCAAGGCTACATAAATCTATGGCATGATCCTAGCCACATCATTGATTGTGGTAGCCTCTTGGATGTTGTAGACCCTCCTATTTTTTTGTTTCCTATATGGGCAGTCTCTTAGTAGATGTTCTTCTCCACAAACCCAAAATTTCAAGGGTTATCTTTTTGTGTTACCAGTCTTACCTGAGGCTACTCCAAAGGGTTTATTTACACTCTGAGAGGGGAAATTTTTGTGATACACACTTTTAGTAAAAAGTCTCATCTCATAACCCTTCACATAGCTCTTGAATTTTTGGGGTTTAAACCCCTTCTTCTTGAATCCTGAAGTACTTTTCTTCTTCTAGTCCTCATGAGGTTTTGTCTTATTCTTGAACTGCTCATAGCAATACCTTGCCTCCTAGACAGTATCTTCTAAGGTTTTTGGCTCATCAAATTCAATTCTGTCCCAGAAAGACTGAGGCAGTCCACTAATAAATCGTTGCATATTTACCTTTTCATCCTTTATGTAGGGTACATACCTTATCAACTAAAGGAATTTATTGATATATTCCTCTATGGTGAGCTGTCCCAACTTGAGTTCATAGAACTCCTTGGTATTCCCATCAAAGTATTTATATGAAATATACTTCTTCTTGAAGTATTTCTCAAATTGTTTCCATGACAAGTCATTCTCATGGATTCCTTTCACGTTCCTAAGGTTCTCCCACCAAATGGAGGCCTTTCCATTCAGGTTAAAAATGGCTATTCGAACCTTTAAATTTTCAGAGTAGTCATGGAATATGAAGTACTTCTTCAAGCCAAGCAACCAAACTTCTTCTTCTTCCCCCTTCTTAATTTCTCCATCGAAAGTGGGTGGTTTGAATTTCTTGAACTTTTAGGGTTATAACTCTTCGAATGTTTCCTCTTATTTATTTTCCTTTAGGAATGAAAACTGGTTTTGCTACTAGAATATTCCTTGGAGTTGCCAGTTTCCTCACCAAATAATTCTTCCGATGAGTGTCTCTTGGCTCCATGTTGGTCCTTCTTTGAGGTGATTCTCCTAGTGCATCCACTTTCACGACCATTCTTTCGTATCTTAGGTGGACTCTGTTATTTCTTCGTATGATGTCTATACACATGACTGGCTGCTGGTCCATGTTGCAGCTACCTTTGTATATCTAATAAGCTTTGCAGTAGAACTACATTAATTTCAGTTTGTTTTTCCTACTCTTTTATCAACCTTTCATTGTCAGCCTTATAGCTCTGTAATTATGCCATGAGGCTTCTTACAGTTTTAACCAAATATAGAGGGGTTTCCATGACCCTCCTTTTATCAGATTCTTCCTCTCTATTGTGGGAGCTTTCCCCAAATTCATGGTGTGTCACCATACTTTATGCTGTATTTTTCCTGTGGTCCACTGATTGTTTAAGTGATGATAAAACATTCTCTGTTAGTTAATGATCTAATAGTTTTATGAACAACACACAGTTCATTTTTTTTTTCAAAACATATACAATAGCATACAATTTAATTCCTTCCTTCAGTAGAGGTTTAAATAAGCCTATTAGGAATGGGGTAAGGTAGGGTGTCACGCCTAAAAGTTCTCTAAATAATATTTTTAAGCGACTCGTTCAAGAGCCCGAGAAGGCCAAGTGTTGTAACCATGCTCTGATAGCAATTTGTAACACACCCGACCCCTAAGTACCCTTTCTAGGGATTGAGCATCAAAATTTTTCTTATTCTAAGCATCTTGAATCATCTCTCCGAGGTCTTCATCCTATTCTATTCGCTTGTATATTTCTAATGACCGTTACCAGGATTTAATCCAACCTATGGTTTGTAATATATTGCCTCCCAAATTTCTTTGAGCGTTATTAGTTGAGGGCCACATGGTGCCCACGTGGTTCCATCTCATTCGTACCATCTCCAGGTTCCTACCTCTCGCAGGGAAGGTGTCAGACAATTGGCTTAGGTTGATGGACAATTGGTATGGCTTGTTGGTTTTCATTGATGTAAACCATTGGAGAGATATTGTATATTGATGTCAACCCTTAGTGATGGATGTCAACCATTGGATAAATTCCGGTAGCAAAAAGGTTTGGGTAATGGACCCAAGTTTGTTAGATGGATAATGGTATGAGTTTTGATATATTTGTAGGTAATACTATTCTAGATGGATAGTACATGTCATTCCATTTCTAGTGGTATGTGTAACGTCAGATAACTCCTCACGGTTAGAGAGTTATGGCCATGTGAAGTTGGAGAACCCTCATGAGTCATCTAGAAGCCCCAAAAGGTGAAAGTAGTCAAAGTGGTTTAAGAGATTTTTAGAAGGTAAATATCAAAGTGAAGTGATGAGTGTACTATAAGTCAAAGTGAATATAAAAGAAATTATTTAAATAATAAATTTAATGGAGAAATCACTAAGTTGACAAGTGGTTAGAAGTGGGTTAACCCTAAAATAGGAAAGTGGGTTAAGATGGTTAAAAGGTAACCCCTTTAGGAAGCTACATGAAAGTATAAATAAGAGGCAAAGCTCTCTCATTTTAATCACACTTGAGAATATTGAATATCTACAAGTGACTGAGGTAACCAAAGGATATCTAAGCCAAATTTTAGAGGGAAGGTGAAGTAAAGAGGGCCGAAATTCAAGGGAGGATAAATTGTTTTGATGATGCTTTCTAAGGTATGTTATTTACAGGTCATCTCACCATTTTCGCAATAATTTTTTTTTGTAGAATGATTCAGACCCTGAAATTGGGAGGCCATTGAGGAAACATATCCAAGTAGATGTGGTACAAATTTCATCTTGTGGGTCGTTGTATTTTTGGAGTTACACTCCGTGGAAAATAGGGTTTGTGGCTAGTCCTGAAACTAGTCTAAAACATGTGTTTCAGGTAAAAACATCATAAATTCTGCATAACAGATCCAAATTCAGTAAGACAAATTTTTTTGGTTAGATTACAGTCTATAGTATTCAATTTACAATTTTCAGATCCATACAACAAATATTCCATGTGGGGCACGCTCTACAAG
>JASDQU010099692.1:22310-33323 GCA_032191745.1 Picea mariana
AATGGTAAGGTCATAACATTATGGATCTCCGAACTCTCGGATTTCTGAAGCCAAAAAATATTATCTCCTTTCATGCCTAGCACAGAGTTCCCAGACCTTGGTCACATGGGTCCTTCAAAAAATCTCATGGGATACGCACTAAAATCTTAGCTATGAATTGGTTAAGGACACATGCATGAGCCCTTGGTCATACGAGTGAAATATCTGAAGGAGGTGCCCTCCTTCGATAGGGTTTGAACTTAATATTACCACAAAGGTAGAGTCTAGAGGTTGGTAGGACTTACGCATCCCAACAAATACTTCCCCGACATTTCTTCCAGACTTACATCCCATAGCTCTCTAGCTGCTAATATGAAGTAAACAAAAGACCCTTTAAAAGCATGGGTTCACAGAGATACAATACATATTTCTACCTTAATCATTCCATACAGAACTTATTTATAGACATATAAATATATTCAAACATCATTTCCATTTCAATACACAAAGTATGAAAATACTTATTAGAAAACCAGAATCGTGAAGCGACTGTTGAAAGGGGTACCTGTTTCCACCCGACCATAGGCAAAACCACTCATGAATAGATTTATTGTTGTCCTCCCCCAAGCTAGACCATGATTCTCTGAGAGAGAATCTTTCTTATTTCTCAATGACATTCAGGGAAGGAGGTTACTCTCCTCCTTCCACGGGATCTTGGCAACCGATTTTCTTTGCACGAAGAAAGGAGGTGTGCACGAGTACTTCCACAATCATTTGTCAACCCCGTTTATCAGCTTGAAACAAAAAACTTGCCAACAACTTATTATGCCCAGAACAAGCTTATTTCCCAGTTCTTCCTCTAACCAGAAAATTGCAAGTGCTCTTTTCTCTTCTCTATATTGGTCTTTCGATTCTGCTCTCTCATGCTTCTGCCTCTGCCTCTGCTTAGAAATTACCTCTTTTCTTGCCTTCCTTAGCAAGGTTGAGTGGGTATGAATCCCTAGCTCATGGTCAGGTTTGAAAGTGTTGCAGATGGGTACTTTGCCCCATATCCTCATTAACTCTTGAGGAGGACTCTTCCAGCTACCAATCCGACTGGTAATTTATTTATGGGTCAGAGGATTGTTCTAAGTCTGAGTCATTAAATCCAGTAAGTTACTAGTTTTTTTTGGGGTGTCATCTCAACCATTTATGGTTCCCCTCACCATCTCTCTCATAGCATCCATGGTATATCTTGGAAAAACCCCCTTTCAACATTTATGCAACACCTATCCATTTTCTATTAATAACATAAAATACATACATTGACCTTTTATAACAAAAAGGTTCATCTAATCCAATATTCACACATATCTAGTCTACTATAGTCTCTTGGCCAGTTATAGTTATATTTACAAACTGGGGCAAACAGGGGTATTACATAGTCATGAATGGATTTTATCAACAAGAAGGTATTGACTACATCAAGACCTTTTCTCCTATTGCAAATATGAACTCTATTCGACCGATTCTTTCCCTTGTCACTCGCTTTGGATGGAAAATCCATCAGATGGATGTGAAGAGTGATTTCCTTCATGGAGACCTATCTAAAGAATTTTTCATGTAACAACCTTCCTAATTTTGTGACATATTCAAATATGGATTTTTGACTCAAGAAGTCACTTTATGGTTTGAAGCAAGCTCCCCGATCTTGGTATTCTAAGATTGACAATTTCTTTCTTTGACTTAGTTTCAAACATTGGGAATCTGATCACAGCTTGTATGTACTCCATACCAATGGAGACACCTTGATTGTTGTTGTATATGTATATGACTTGCTCATTATTGATAATAATAATGATCTCATTCTTTGATTGAAGAAAAATCTTGTTGACTCCTTTGACATGACTGATCTTGGTACTTTGCATTATTTTATGGGTCTTCAAGTATTACCACTTTGTGATGGATTTTTCATTTCTCAGTCTAAATATTTGATGGATCTGTTGACACATTTTACTATGGTTGATTGCAAGATTTGTGTTACTCCTTTTCAATCTAGAATAAAGCATAACAAAACTTGTCAAACACCTGCAGTAGATGCTACACTCTATCGTCAATTGGTCAACAATCTTATTTATCTCACTCATACTAGACCTAACATTTCCTTCGTTGTTATTGTGGTTTCTTGGTTTATGAAAGACCCTAAAGAAATCCATTGGAAAGTAGTCAAACAAATTGTTCATTATTTTAAGGGTACCACTCATTTTGGTATCAAATATTGTCGAAGTTCATATTCGCTAGTCAACTTCACCAACTTCGAATGGGTTGGAAACAATGATGATCAAAAGTCCACTTTTGGCTATGTGTTTTGCTACAACACTGGACCTTTGGTGTGGTTGTGTAAGAAACAAAAGGTAGTCTATTTTTTGACTATATAATCATAATATCGTGGCATTTTTCAAGCAGGTAATGAAGCAGTATGGATTCACCAACTTTTGGGAGAACTTGGCTTTCCTATTCATACCTCGACTACAATATACTGTGATAACCAAAGTGTTATATAGGTTGTTTAAAATCATGTTTCCCATAGTAACATGAAATATGTTGAGCTCCATGCTCACTATTTGAGACAATTGGTTCATGAGAATGTTGTCTCTCCTGAATATTGTAGAATAGATGATCATGTTGCTAATATATTAACCAAACCTTTAACTGAAGCCATATTTAGCAATCTCTGCATGATGTTTGGGCTTCAAGAACCTACAATTATGGGGGGTGGGGTGTAATAATGATGTGATTTCACCTCTTGAATCTCTAGAACTATGTGCTGATGGGGGTGTCAGAACATTAAGAATTGATGGTTCATCACACATCTCCTAAGTTCAGTCGACCGAGAGGTCGACCTATATATGGATGTATTCGGTCAGGTGATTGATCAACACATTAATTTGGTCAAGTAGTCGACGTGCCTATCGGTTGAACATTCAACCAAAAATTGAAGATAATCAGGTGGTGGATCGACCAACCCAGTAATAGAATACGAGTTGAACTTTTAGGTGGTCGGGTAGATAATCCTTGTTGAGTCAACTCGACAAAGCATATTTGGCGGAGTCAACTCTAACATTCGATGTCTACATGTGGACAAGATCTTCTGAATTATATGGAATTCGGTTAGATCTTGAGGCTATAAAAAGTAGACCCCTTGGGTCATTATAATCATGGAGATTAGTCAATAGATCATGAAAACCAATATGTGCATCATGCACTGTGATTTTCTAATCATGGTGCACTCTATTTAAGTGTTGTAACGATGTCTTTAGACACCACCTTTATCTTCAAAAAACATTGTTCCTCTTTGATTATCTACAATACCGTGTTCTCTGTTTCATGTCTTGTTTCACCCCATTTCATACAATTGGGGCCACTCGAAGGTCTCATGCCCACATGAGTTAAGAGATGTGGTTAGTACCACAATTAGGGGCCAACCGAGGCAGTCCACAAAATGGTTTGCGTTTCCCTCGTTGTACTTAATGTTGAGATGGAATTGTTGCAAGTACATGGACCACTTATGATGGCGATAATTCTATAACTTTCCTTGGGTCTGCATGAATTACATAGGATTTTTATTAGTGTGGATGATCATTTCCTTTCCGATAATATAATGCTTCCACTGTCGACATGCTTTCACAATGGAGTACAACTCCTTGTCTTAGGTGGGATACATGCAAACAATATCAGAGAGTGTCTCATTGTGATAGGCCACCAAATGTTCAAGATGAGTGAGGAATGCATCAATAACATAGTCGAAAGCATCTATATCGATATCAAATGGTTGTTGCAGGTATGGAAGAGTGAGGACTGGTGCTGAGTAGAGGCAGTTTTTCAGATCCTCGAATGTTTTCTTTTATGAATCAAACCAAGAAAACTTGGCTTTAGATCCACCCTTGATCACTTGGCTTAAGGGACAAGCGACATGAGAGAACCCCAACATGAACCTATGGTAGAAGTTAGAAAGGCCCAAGAAGCTACAGAGCTTTGTTAGAGTCGTCGGGGTTGGCCAATCGTGAATGACTTGGATCTTGGTTGGGCCCACATGAATCCCATGTTCATCCACAATGTATCCTATATATCAAATTCTTTGCATGCCAAATTATCATTTCTCGAGATTGGGATATAACTTGTATTTTCATAGAGTGCTCATGATCTGTTGAATGTGTTGCAAATGTTCTGCCCAAGTTCTATTGAAGATGAGTATGTCATAAAAATATACTATCACAAAAAAATTTGTGAACGACTACAAGATATCATTCATCATCCTTGTGAATGTTTCGTGAGTATTAGTTAAGCCAAAAGGCATGACCAACCACTCAAAAATGCCTTCTTTAAACTTGAAGGTGGTATTCGATACATTATTTTGTTCAATCGGGACCTAGTGGTAGCTTGACTTCATATCAATATTACTAAAGAACTTGGCACCCTTAAACAGATAAAGAAGATCCTCAATTTGGGGGACTGGTTATCAGTTCTTAACAATGATTTTATTTATGGTTATTTAATCAATACATGGTTGGCATGTCTCGTCCTTCTTCTGCACCAATAGAATTGGGCTTCCACAAGGTGAGGAGCTAGGTCAAATGTGGCCCTTTTGGATGAGCTCATGAATTTGACGTTTTATTTTCTCATTCTCTAGAAGAGAGCATCTTATTATTAGGCCATTAGGTAAAGGATCACCAGGTATCAAGTCAATTCAATGTTTAACCTGGCTATGCAAAGGCCCCCTTAGAAGTGAAGTGAATATATATATCTATTCATATACAATATTTTCCACCTACTTCTGCTATGTAGAGAGGCCTCGTGTTGAGGCCATTGTGGCAATACTGACCTTACATTCACCTTTTGACCAAACCATGAAGAGAACAAGTTTTACTGTCTGAGAGATTACCTTTCGACACTTCTTTTTCGAGAATGAGGAAATTGTAGTAGTCAGAAATACCTCTGGTAACTTGTAGAGATGGCCTCCCAAAGTACCAATTACACTACGAGGTCTGGACTCATAAGCAACATGATGTTTCCACATAGAGGGTTGTCCTAAAGAACATCACAAACTTCAAGTGGGGAAACATCACATATTACCTTGTCTTTGAAGGGATTGATGTTGTAGGACAAACAATATTGTTAGCTGGAAAGTATGTCTCATCCATGGATAAACCAACTGATCGTGTATGGTTGGCAATGTGGCATTATCAACAAATTCAATCTCTTGATGACCTCAGCTGAGATTGGGTTCTTCTGGATACCATTGTTAACAATTAAGTATAGTGGACTCCCCTTCACCCACATATGTGAATGGAAGAGACACCCCCCCCCTCAAGCTCCTCTAACTCTTCTATTTGGATCTTTTTGGTTGAGATGGTAGCATTGGGTTCTATGTCAATGTTTTTCTTTCCCTTATCCTACTCTAAATTATAGTATGAGTTGGAGTTCACTTCATTTTATTTAAGCTTGACCAAAAATTACTATTTCGAGTGACATTCATCCATGTTGTCATAAGGGATTTTGTGGAACTCACACCAATTTCCCGTGTCCTTCAATTTTCCATTACCCTTCTTTGCCTGCAACTTGGACTGGTTGTCTTGAGGTTGGATCTCCTTGCTCCATCCTTTGCTTTATGAGATAGGGCCACCTTTACCATTCTTTTTTTGTGGCGAACTTGCAAACCCAAACTCTCGCTTATTTTGTTGCTTAAATTTTTTCTTGATTTTGATAGTATATTAATAAGTGGCTCCCAATGAGGATATGTCCAAGAAATCAATCTATGTTTGGATGCACTTATGTAGGCCATTGCAGTACTTGAAAACCATGTGCCACTCAGAGTCTCTAATACCCAATTTTGAGCGCAAGGTATGGAAGATGTTGGTGTACACCAACACTGTCTGGTCTCTCTCCTAACGCAGAGTCATCCATCTCGTGTACTAATCATTGTAGTTTCCAAAAAGGTAGAATTTATCCTTGAAGGAATCAACAAGGCCACCCAAATGGGTCTTTTCACAATTGTTGTAGACTCATCTTCATTATGTCTCTCTTAGTAACTTTCCACCAATATTTGACATGGGGAGGGATTTAAGGAGCACAAAGGTAATCTTTTCAATGTCGATTTTTCTTTGAACAGAGTAATAAACCTCTAATAGATTTAAACATTTGGCCAAAGCATATAGATCTATTTGGCCTTACAATAAAGGGATATCAAATTTAACTTGTAACCTGAAGGGTCCCACACCTTCGAAATGGATTCTTGTTGAAGGTGCCTCGACCATCGTTGGTAGTCATTGAAGGATCTAGGAAAATTTTTCCATCATCTCATTCCTTTGTTGCGCAAGGGTTTCCTCAAGCAACAAATTGATATGATATCATGCTCCATCATCTCTTTTTTCTTCTTGCATGGGAGGGCGCTTGGGCCGGAAAGAGTGGTCTTCCTCAAGTGAAACTAGCTTGAGACCCAACTCTTTATACCCTGAGCTCATCAAGGACATGCATTGAGAAACAACAAAGAGAAGATTTCTCTGATACCATTGATATGGATTGTATAAAGAATGAAATGAAAGGTATGAATGCAAATGGAAACACACACACAAAAATATTGAAAAGAGCACATTAATATAGTGAAACATAAATTCTATTAATGAATGAAATAGGAAAACACTGTAAACTACAAAGCAATACAAACTAGATAGAATTGTGGTAACTTATCTCTGTCGAGAAAGGTGCCAACTATGCTCATTCATAAGAAGACCTTGTGAGAGGCCAAAAATTTCCTTTTAACATAAATTACTAAACCATAAGAGGCAAATACCCTAAATATCCAAAACCCTAACCCTAGGAGATAAAGTGCCAAAAGGATTATGGGCTCTGAGGTGCTTAGTAGATACATCAAATTCTTAGGGACACAAAGTTTGCATACAATCTCCATTTGGGGTGCATAATAGTGCATTGAAAGAGATAAATGAGAAGTAAAATTTATGGTAGGCTTAAGAATTCCAAAACTACCACAGGTCATCGAACGACCAAAAAACATCGTTTACAGCCTTAAAATGACACTAGAAGTTTATGACCTTAAAAAACCATAGATAAAAAAACTGCCAAGATGGAGAACCATGTTGAGTCAGTGGAAGAGGTGGGTGGCCACCGATGTACACCTATATTATCAAACATCTAAACCCTTTGTGCCATTGAATCTCCAAAGAGTTATTGACAATAATTCCAAGGCATTTTTTGAGATGCCCAAAGTTCTACTACTTGCTCGAGAGCATGATCATGCTATTCAACTGATCATGGGGAACCTTCCTCCTAAAATCCAAAATTACATATACCCTTATGCCTATAAGAGTGAGAATAAGCACATTGTTCGAGAAAATCTAGATGATTGTCATTAGACATAGCCAAAGTGATTTCTCTTTGTTGGTGGTGATTGTTTACAAAAAGTATTGTTCATTGTGTATGTGTTATGGTTATTGTATATTTTAACCTTGTACAATATTTTACTGCAAAGAAATTTTCAATAAAAGAACAAAAAATATACAATGGAAAATACACACATTACATAGAGATTTTTCCCCTGGAAACCCAAAACGGGAAAAACAACATATTCTATATTCATTCATAGTGATACATTGTTTACAATACAATATACATATAGGATCCAACGACATCCAAAACCCTAACCCAATGACCTGGATTAGCCAACAACCCTAATTCCTTAATTGGAAATAGAAAAACATCAACAAAAACCATGTGCCGAAAAACCGCCCAACAATGGACATGAAAATCAAGGCGACACAAAAAACAAGGAAAAAATGCAACACCTTTCCCGAGGCAAAGAATATAACACATACCCAAAAATTATAGAGATATTATCAAGATCACCAATAAAAATAGTTTTCCTATTCCTATCATCAATGAATTGTTAGATGGATTACAAGGAGGAATTTTCTTTACCAAGTTAGATCTCCATTTAGGATATCATTAGATTACACTGAGGGAAGAAGACATTCCCAAAACAACCTTTAGAACACATGATGGGCATTATGAGTTCTTGGTGATTCCTTTTGGCCTTACTAAGGCATCTACTAGATTTCAAGGCTTGATGAGTTCTATTTTCAAGCCCTTTGTTAAAAAAATTGTGTTGGTAATTTTTTTATGATATACTAATTTATATCAATCTTGGGAAGAGAGCATGTACGACACATTGACATTGTCTTGAAACTATTAAAAGAGTAACAACTATATGAAAATCCTTCAAAGTGTGCCTTTTGGGTTTAGTAAGTGGGATATTTGGTTCATATTGTATATCACAAGGCCATCAAGGTGGACTCTGACACAATTAAAGTTATGGTGTAGTGACCGATTCCCAAAACTTTGAAGAATCCTAGAGGATGCTTATGATTGATGAGATATTATCAAAAGTTTGTCAAGAACCATGGTCAAACAGTAGTACCTTTAACAACATTATTGAAAAATGATGCACTTTCTTGGACTAAATAAGCAACACAAGATTTTGAAAAACTTAAGGAGACTATGTGTATAACTCTTGACTTGGACACACCTAACTTCACAAAATCCTTTATTGTGAAGTGTAACGCCTCATGGCATGGTATTGGTGTAGTTTTAATACAAGGAGGAAGCCATATTTCCTGTGAAAACCACTAACTTAAAGGAAAAAACTTACTCAAACCCATTTATGAGAAGGAAGTGTTTTCCATATTGCATGTAATTTAACAATGGTGCCCTTACCTAATAGCAAGACGCTTCAAGGTAAAAACACATCATGATAATCTGAAGTACTTCTTGGAACAACAACTATCTTCATAAGAGAAACACAAATGAGTTACCAAGATGTTAGCAGATGAATTTTAAATCATTTACAAAAAAGGGAAACAAAACTTGGTGGCAGATGCACTTTTAAGGAAAGAAGAAGTCATTAAGTCCTTTCTTTGTTCTATTTCCATTCTACGTTTTGATGCAAGGGTGGAAGAAACAATGATAGAATGGAAATAGGACTAGAATTCATGGAACCTCGTTGCACAACGACAACAAGATCCTAGTGCATTAAATGATTCAATTTGGTATAAGGATCACCTATATTATGTAAGAATTCTCAACTCAAATAGAATGTATTTAAGGAATTGCACACTTCTCTTATAGGGCGACACTTTGGATTTATGAAAATGTATTACAAGATCGAGAAGAATTTTTCTTGGAAAGGTCCTAAAACCGATGTTCAAAAGTTTGTGGCAAAATGTTTGGTTTTCCAATAGAACAAAGTAGAGACAATCAATACCCCGGGTATGTAGAACCGTTCATCATACCAAGTTATTTTTGGGAAGAAGTCTCAATGGATTTTACCATAGGTCTAGAAAATTTTGAATGTAAGAATGTCATCATGGTGGTGATGGATCAACCAATGAAATATGCTGTTGGCCCTTGACCAAGGTTTGAGGAACACTTGGTCATATTTAACCATTTTTGGACTTCGACAGCTTGTCAAAGATGGAGCGCAACGTGAAGCGAAGATCATGGAAGCTAGACCCCTTTCTTGGGTCCTTTTTTGGTTTTTGGGGATAATGTAAGGGGTATGGGATGTCGGCTTATGGGTTTACCCATGTTTAGGCCTATTTTGTAAAGTATAAATAAGTAGCTAGGCAATGTAAGAAGAGAGGAGAAGATAAGCTAAGTGCTAGTAAAGGCTTTGTGTATATTCTATGACGAACTTATAGAGTTGAGTGTAAGTGTTGTAAGTGTTGAGTGAATGGATTGTAAGAAGGTTTTGTGCTAGATCTACTTGGGGAAGGATGATCTGGCGAGGTGTGCACAGATCTCCTGTCCTATGTGGAGTACAAGTTTGAGCTCTATCCTATAACCCGATTGACCAAAGCTAATAAAGAAGAAGAATACTTTGTGGACATAGCCCCAGGGTGGGGGTGAATCACGACAACTCTGTGTTGTGATTGGTGCTTCGACCTAATGTGTTGGTCTCTTTCCATGTTTTGTGCTTTGATATGATTATACTATGTGATTTGCTATGATATGCTTAGAGAGATCCACTTTTCTTTATGCTTCTTAGATGTATGGGTGTAGATTTGACATATATGAAAGTGTTGAGTGCTAAACCTATTTTGCTGTTGCTAAGTGCTAACTTAACCTAGATCTAAGTGAATGTTGCAGTGTTATGTGCCATCTGCGAAGTGCCATGAGGGGTAAATAATGATGAATGAACTATGCTAAAGTTCTTGCTAAGAGTTAGAATCACAGATCTATGTCCCAGCTAAGGTTGTAGACACCTGAGTCTTGCAACCACCTCTGCCTCTACCTCGGGTGAGACTTCATATTCTTCGTAGGTGTTGCCGAAAGGGCCGGTAGTTAGGGTTTTTTTGGTGCATTGTTGAAGCGTTGAACCCTGGGTCTGCCCCTATGCCAACAAATGGTTTCGTTGCCGGGACCTGAAACTGTGATTGCTGGGAACTGAGGAAAAATAAATTTTGTGCAAAAGAAAACTCTATGCGCAAATCTGTTTCCCTAGTGCACAACTTTTTACTCGACCTGTGAAGCTTTGTGCCAGGAATAAGGTCAGATCTGAAGAAAGGAAGATCAAATCCGAAGAAAAGAAGTGAGATCTGAATGCTCTGTGCTCTAAGAAAAGTAAAAGTGGAAATTTCTGAAAGAAAGAGGCCAGATCTGCAGAAAAGAGGTAAGCTCTGTAAGCTCTGTGCTCTAATAAAGGTAAGAATAGTCAAAAGTTCTTAGATCTGGAAGCTTTGTGCTCTGTAGAAGTAAGATAAGTGAATTTTTTTGTTTCTAGAGCATGGATCTAGGTATATTTGATAGATTCTGTCCTAGCTTAAAACTAGGGCATTAATAGATGAAAGAAAGTTTAATGCGAATAGATTTGATAAGTATAATGATAGATATGTTATACCTACGCATAGAAAGAATGTCTGGACTAACAAATGGATGCAGGATCATAGAAAGAATTTTCTGCAGGTTAGTTATCACAATTCTAGC
>JASDQU010099697.1:5639-21279 GCA_032191745.1 Picea mariana
TTAGAGGTGGAAGAAATCGATCCTAATTTTCCAGGAAAATAAGTAGCATTATAATATTCCAAGATTTGAGGATCAAGATCCACTTCTTTAGGCAGCTTTAAAGTATTCAAAGGACACAAGTGGCAAAGAATCCAACGAGTTCACTCTAATTCTATTTTCTGGAAATTAGTTCATCAGTTCCAAGTAGGCACCTGGCAGCAAGGGACGAGCAGTCAAACCAACTCCATATTTGAAGGCCATTGTTCGAGTGTACCAGCAATTGCTAGTTTTCTGCATCAAATTAGATATTAGTGTTTATTTTAATATATTTGTTCCAGATTGTTAGTAACCGCTCCTGGGTTATTTTATTATTTATTTTCATCATTATCAATGCAAAGGGAGGGGTTTTTTGAGGATCCTTTTTGTGAGGAGTTGAGAGAATATATTTTATCTTGGAACTGTAATGCTATTTGCATGCAAAATACATTCTGATGGTTAGACCTCTCTGATATCTTTGATTTTTCTGTATCTTATTTGAATGCATGTGAAATGTATGCGAAACATTGTTTCCTCTCATTTCAGCTATTGTCTGAGTGAATTATTTACTGACATACAATCTGATTTCAGCTATTGTTTCAGTGAATTATTTACTACCATACAACTTGTTTGAGTAGTTGCATTTCAAATATGCTTTTAGATTTAAAATGATATTTTGAGTCTGAAATTCATATTGGCAAATAACATTGTTGTCTTCTATTTCTTCTTGTTCCTCTATTATATTCTTTTTGTTTAATTTATCTGAGTGAATACCATTGATTAAGTGAAAGGTTGTTGGCAATGTAAAGTGTAATTGAACCAAGTTTCTTATCCCTAGACTCACCCATTAGCTCACTTTCAAATTAGATCAAACTTATGCATAAAAACCAACCATTGCAATAACTAAGATGTGCTAGGTTTGGCTCTATAGCAGTCTAGGGACAACTTCTAGCACTAACACCTGGAATGTTGGAGCAAAGAAAATAAACTTTCTCAAGGCTAAGCAATGTGTTTTAGATAGGTGAGTGGTTTACAAACCCCTAAAGAAAGGCACCAATATCTGAAAACATATATGTGGCTTTTTTTTGTAAAGAGCATTGGGCCAATTTGATTTGTCAAATATGCCAAAACAATATGTAATACACAATAAAAATCAAAATATTAGAATGCATTGGTTGTAATAATTTTAGAAATGTTTAACAAGGAAGGATTTTTCAGTCCTTTTTCTTGTTTTGATTAGTACTTAACTATAATAAGGAAACAAGCAAGTATAACATTAATGTATATAACAACATATGCAAGCTAAAAACAAGCAAAATTGAATTCAAATAATGGAAATGGTTTGCTAAATTAGTTGAGAACCTATTACCTATTATCTAATTATGTCGAGTCAACAAACATCACTATCGGTATTATTGAGATTCAAACCTCTCATTTGTTGTAATTAATGAAACAATGTAACCAAATTAATATATGGTTTTTAAATAGAGAATACAAACAATAGATGAGGAAGACAAGAGAGAGCAAGATGATATTGTACAAAAACATAATATAGGAGCCATAAACCTTTGAAGTTTCAGTTGGTTGTTCAAAGGGATAGAAAACATGCAGTCCTCTATATCATTTTTTTGTAGATATACTTCTTATAAAATTATTTGGCTAAGTTATTGTGTTATGAGGGATGTGTCTATGTCGTCAAAGTAACTTGATACTTGCACCTAGCCTCATCCACACCCACTCGGGGGGTTTTGAAGCCATGTCTCTTCGTTAATACAAGCAAAATCAACTTTTGGCTTGTTGCTAGAGCACACTCCCATGGACACAATTCTCTATATCTTTTGTTGTTGCTTTTTCCTTTTCGGGTTTATGTGGATTTGTTAGGGAGCATTTAGTTGTTAACCTAAATATTTTGCAAGATGATTAACATTGTATGTTGCTTCTACCTTTATTTTTTTCCTTTGTTGTTTGTGGCATATAGAAATTTATGACAACCAAATAATTAGAGGCAATAGCATGACATCATATTGCTCACATGGGTGCCTATTATTGGCTTGATTATGCATAGTTTGAATCTATGAATGATGGGAAAACTATGGATTAATGAAGTATTCTAAGGGGATAAGAAATGAAGCATAAACATGTTGCATGTGCAACTCCAAAGAGCAGAGCCATTTTTTAAGTTATTGTATGCAATCAAGAGGGAATGTGTTTTTACATTGATGGTAGTAGTGATTTGCATTGCATTGTACTCATAATAAGAAAAGAGAAACTCTAAAAGGAATATAGACTTGTGTTTATATGTTTTGTATGCAGATTTTATACAGGATATGGTAAAGAGGCAAATAACCAATCTATTAACAAAGACTAGTGACTAAATTAAGAACAATATACAAATTTGTATATGTATGTTTAGTGTACTTAACACTAACAAATGAATGAAAGGAAAATAACATCATGATTACTCTGATAAGTACCTTACCTGGCATGATGAAAAAAGTGCCATACCATATATGTTTAACGAAATGTGGTCTATTATTGTGAGTAAAATATGATGTTTCTCAATTTGTGTGCAATGCCATATTGTGTTTTCCATGAATTTTCTAAGATTTTGTTGTTTGGGATTGTTTTATAGCATGTCAATATTTAAATCCCCTACCAAGATGACATGTATGGTACTTGGTAGAAGTATTTCCATGATTGAAACAAAGTCAAACAAATCAACCAATTAAGCAACACGTATGACATAGAAACTTTCTACTCGCACAAACACATTTCCAGGAAGCAGGTCAAGCACAATAGACTCAATATGGTGTGTTGCATATGTTCTAGAATTGTGCAAGACTATGTTTTTTTAAAGCATATCTATGGCATGGATGCCCATTCTAGCCAAGTAACTAAAGTGTTATGTAAGCATAGTATCATTCAGAATTTTAGTTCAACGAGTTTCCTGCAAACATAGGATATTTTCTCTAATAAGGGTTTTGTCTTGAATTATTCTTCTTGCATGTAGAGACAAGATTCATGTGTTAAAGGAGCATATCAGTGCATAACACCCAATGTTTCTCAAGTGCATATTTTTTTCCATTGTGCAAGTGTTTGTAGTCTTCCCATTTCATAGGTTAATTTTGTAATTATACTAAATTTTTATTTCTTCAATTTATTTATAAGATAAAGTGATGTAATTTCCTTGGCACGAGATAGTGACGTATATACTAGTTTGTGTTGCCTAATCCCTTTCATGTCAATATCCAAAGCATCCATAGTGAGATCTTGCGATCTATGGATGGTTCTCGTGCATGCCAATTACACTGGGAAATGTTGTCAGATGATGGATGAGCCTTTATTCAAATGCAACTTCTTGGACACCTTTATTATTGATGTTTGGAGAGGGTAAATTCCTTCTTTGAGCAAGTGGTCCATTGACCTACACTGACATATTCTAATAGCTAGGTCCATTATTTCTATCAAGCAATGTCAAGCACATTGATTTTGTAATGCTTTCACATTACATTTACACCATTGATTAGGCCATATTAGATGTCATAATTACCAAAAAGTAGCTCCACTAGCATGAGTCTCTTTAGAACAACTATGGTAGGGAGGGATGTTTTCCTAGATTTAATGACATTTTCTTAAATAATTCATTATTGATTGTCATATGTGTTCAATGTCTGTGTCTTTGTTTAGACAATGTTTAACATTCTTCTATTATTATCCTCAGACATCTTTATTCCTATGAAAAATAAATATAAATGTTGGATCAAATGGAGGGGCTCTATGGAAATGAGTGTATACAATCAATATCATGCATTGTTTGGAAATTGTTTTTTTATTTTATTCGGGATAGATATGAAGAGTGTGTTGTTCTATCTCATCACTTATCGAAGTTGAAAGCATTTGACACTATCTTTCCAAAATGCATATGGTATTTTCTCACTGCAAAGCAGGCCATACAAAAATTCAAGCACCATGAACATGTTATACTTGAAACAAATCATCAAAAAACGTAATCTCAACGTTCCTAAAGGGACTTGTAGGAAAATGCAAAACTTCACAATCTTTTCTCTATATTGCAAAGCATTTGAGCACATATTAATGGTGCTTCATTAATGAGAATGGGCCGAAATTTTTCAAAATATTTACTTTATTTTCTAAGGAAAACCTTGTGGGTAAATCCAAGGCATGCTTCCCCATATTAGTGGATGACATACCTAGTAAACCCGTTAGCATATACTAGTGTGCCTCACCCGAGAGGATTTAAACTAGACACCCACTTGCACATAATTAGCCAAATGTCCAACAACATTGGCTGCAACTAGTTGAGCTAACCCCTTGGGCTATGTTGTAAACATTTACTTAAGAGGTAAAGCATATTTGAATATACTAGCAACATGTTTGTCGATTTGTACACCAATTGAAAAGTTGAAATGGTTGTGAAACCATTTGCATTATATGTATCTTTTCCAATGAAGGTAACTATATTCCATTTTTTAAGAGGGTTGACATAAATTTGCTTGTTGTAGAATCTCACCAAAACTTGGTACGATGCTTTCATTTTGAATGTTTTACTAGTTCCTACTCCTCCAATGAGAAACAAATAAATCAGTTAAGTTGGACATTGTTTTTTTGTAACATCCCCACTATAATCCCCGATTTAATTAATGCTTGTGTAGATATAATAGGTGGTTATGGCCAAGCGATGTAATATGTGAATTGTATTTCTATGTTTTAATAATAAAAATGTGATGCTAGCTGCTAAGGGGACATGGACAAGAGATGGGGGTTGAATTAATCCACAAGAGGGGGGAGTGTCTAGGATAATGGCCAAGAGGAGTCCAAGGGGGAGTTACCCATGTATCTTAATTCAACCCATTTTCCTAAAATTATTATTTGTATATGAACCTTCCAATTTATGATTGAGTGTTCCCAAAGACAATCATTGAATGCATGTAAGAGGGTGGGTGTGAGTAATCACATCTAAAAGTTATTGGGCACATGAGGGTTGAGTACAATTAGCTTGGGGAAGAGTGTGAGTCAAGCAAGCAATCCAAAGGAGAGGAAATTTGTATGGGTTGGGACAATAGTTTTTACACATTGAGTTTTTGTGCATGAGGGGCAAGTAGAGAGCTTGGAGCTAGTGCAGCCATGGAGGGAAAATTCTAGAGCGAGTTGGAGTGTTTTGGAGCGTATTTGGAGATGGAAACTGAAGATCCAGGTTATCAGGCCTGAAGAGTGAACTCCTGGGCAAGTTGCATTGTAACATCAAGTGTATGTTGTTGGTTTGCTAGTAGTTTTCCTAGCAACAAGTTCCCTTGAGTTCCCAGATGAGAGATTACTAGCTACTTGTGCCAGAGAGACCCAGATAAATGAATAGGATGCGTGAGGGACTGAGATCAGTGAAGGGGTACATTCCTTGGGTTGGATAGGTTAGGAGGAAGAGAGTTGGTGGAAAATCGAGATAGTTGTAGGAAGATATCAGTGGGTTGTGAGTTTTATGAGTTGTGAGTGGACTATGAGACACTACCCTCTTTTGTGGATTACTAGCCTCAGCTTGGGGGTGATTGGCTATTGAGATTTGGAATATTCAGTCTATGGTTGGTTGGAACATCTGTCCCAAGTAGCTAGTTGCATAAATTTTCTTTAAAGATAAGTGTTTTATCTTGTTGTTGTGTTATTTACATGTATTATTGTTGTGCATGAACTCTGTGTAAATGAGAATAATTTATATGTTGTTTTAATGAGCTATTAAGCTAAATTCATGTCTATTTTGGTATGTTGTTGATGCATCATTTTAATGGTAGCAAAAAGTATCTAAATCTTTGTTTAATTTGTAGTTGGAAGCTACAGGAAATCAATTAGTTGTAAAAGAAATTAATCAGTTAGTAGAAATTTGATTTGTATGAGTATTTTGCATCGTAATGTCCCTCAGTTGGGTTGGAGGACGTTACATTATGGTATCAGAGTGCCTGGTTCAAACATCGGGATTGTATGGGCTACCAGAGCAAATTTTTGGAATTCGTTGTCGTAGATTTTGTCTGTGATATATTTGGGGGAAAACAAAGAATTCATAGAGAAATCCCCAAATCCATGGGAAAAATCCAAGTTTGAATGACTCTGGATTGTTTAAGAAGGTTAATAGAGTAGAGAGGTGAAGTTGCAGATCGAAATTTGACCTGGAATAGTCGAAATTCGAGTTTTAATGGCCACCTGTAGAGTTACAGACAGTTTGATGAATCGACGACCAAGATATCTTTTGATCTTGAGATTGACGACCAAGAATTGATATGATAAATTTAAAATTTTGTAATGTTTCAATCGTTTTAAAGGTTGATTAAATCGATGGTCATGATTAATTTTCGACGGATGCGGAAACAGATCAGACCGATAGCCTAGATTCACCTGGGTTTTTGTCGAAATTTTCTAAGTGTGAGGTTCGACAACATAATCTGTTGATGGTCGATGGTTAGATCAACGAGTTTGGTGAAGTGTTGAAAATTCGCCAAGAGAAAACACCGATGGTTGACGATCAATGGATGGGCGTCGACAAAGTTGGACAAAGTTGATACAATCAATGACCAGGATTCATTTCAGTGGTTTGTAAAACGGATGAGATCGACGATCTAGATCAATTGGAGAAATGTTGAAAATTTTCTAAGTGTTAAATTTCAACAAGAGAAATATCTGATGGTCAATGGTTGAATCATCGAGTTGGGAAAAGAGTTTGGTCTGCCATAAGACATCTCTGACCATCGATGGTTGACGGTCGAGGGTTGATTGAATCCACCGAAGTGTTTTCAATCGTCGATGGTCGGTGGTCGAGTGTTGTTTGATTCAGCGAAGTGTTTTAAATCAAGAAAGAGAAGTCATCGATGATCAGCATCGATGGTTGGGTATTGGCCGATTCAATAAAGTGTTTGGGCCGTCCAAGAGAATCGACTGATGGTCGATGGAAGGAAAGAGGATGATGATGTCATCATCCACTTTTCATTCCATAGAAACATCCACGTCATGTCATACCATGTCACCCAAGTTGACACCTCAAGATGATGTGTCATGCCACATCAGCACCCATGTGTTGTTCCATGTTATCCAACAGAGGTTGTTGATGACCGATGGTTAGGTCGGTCGATTTGGAGAATTATCTTCGATAACCATCGGGGATCATCAATCATCAATGGGATGATTGTCAGGCATCGACAAAATCAGTGAGGAGTTCCATTCACCAACAAATATCGTCGATGTTTGACATTCGAATGGGTCAATTTAACAATTGTGTGCAAATCGGTCGTCGGGGTGTTGGGTCGATGGTCGACGGTCGGATCGACAGTTTGGGAAAAATGTTTTGTGTGCCCAAAGGAGGATGCCAATCGCTCATGACATTTAGAATAATATCAATGGTTTTTGTTTTTCTTTATTTGAGATCAACATTTTATATTTAAAGGGTTGTTACAGTGGTAAAACAATCAATTTTATGTAAATTCTTTGTGGTTTTTGAAATTCATTAACTTGCAGGGAAATTTTGAGGCCCTAAACAATGTTTTTATCCCATAAAAACCCGCAAAAATAGAGTGTACTAAAGTATAGTTTGTCCTTGCATCTGAAATAAAATAACTCTAAGAGAGCTATTCAATAAGGTAAATGGTTCGCAAATCAGAGCTCGTATGAGAAAGTTACAACGAGAATAGTGAGGGTAAAATTTTGTCACCAAAGTTACTTCTAGAGGGCATAAATCCATGCTCAGAAGTCCATTTGGAGCACAGGAGGAGACGATAGAAATATTATGACCCATAGAAGCCAGTGGTGAAGTCATGTTTTGGTTATGAGTACTTGAAAATGTTCACGAAGATAAATAAGACACATGTAGCATGCAGGGATAAATTGGGTAAAACAACCTAAATTTTTATGGACCATAACTTTCAGCTCGGAGCTTGGATTTGAGGAAACAAATAGTTGATGGAAAGGTATTGAGGAGTAGAATACATTTGTCCACCTAGAATTTTGAATTGGGCAATGAAAATTATCAGAAATTAATAAAGAGATTTATGTAGCAGTAAAAGAGTGGAAATTGTAGCATGTAATTGTTGTAACTTTTCTCTCAGAACTCGGATTGAGGCATGGGTACAGCCATTGGAAATTTGTTTCATAGAGGAATGAATATAAGGAATAATAAATTTGATTTGGTGCATTATTTCCTCCATAAATTGATGAAGAAACAACCTGTATTCTAATGGATGGAATGTTTCTAACAATAATTATTACATGCACATTTCTTGCAAAGTTAAAGGTATAGGAAAGAAACTTTGGTTATTATATGAGGAATGAAGTTATGGAATATTCTCAAGGATATTAAAACCATGAGGAAGAGATCATAGGTCTGCATGTCAACATGGGAAATAATGGAAGAAGAGATGGGCATGATATTTCACTATGAGAAACCTGCATAGAGAAGTGCAGAGCTACAAAGTTGATAATGAAAGAATCGTGAAGGCTCAGGAAGAGATACTTCAAATTTTAAACATGTTGAATAAGAAAGTTAACAAGGAATATGTCACCAAGCAAGCAACTAGTGCTAGATAAGTGTCAACATCAAGATGCCATAGAAAAAGGGATGATCATGGAAATGATAGGCAGTCAAGAAGCATGAGCAAGCATGCTCATTCTGAAAGGCAATCCACTAGAAGAACTCATGCAAGTTCAGGGCCAGGGAGCATCCCAAGTGTGTCTCATGTTCGGAGGAAAAGGAGAAGGCCTAAAGAAAACATCTTGTAAGGTGAAATAAGGAATATAAAGACACCTACTTTCAATGGTGAGCATAGGAAAGGAGAAGAGGTAGAGGCCTAGCTAAAGGAAATGAAGAAATATTTTCAGCTACATGATTACCCCTTTTGGGTAGAAGCTATAATTTCCACCTACCATTTGCAAGGAAAGGCAACCATGAGGTGGGATCGACTTAAGAAATCAAAGAACCTTGATGAGAAGAGGATATCATGGAGGCAGTTCAAAGGATATTTCCAAGAGAAATATTTGTCTAAGCATTACTATGAAAGAAAGTTGAAAGATTTGTTTAAACTCAAGTTGGGAAAAATGACAATGGAGGAATATGATATGAGTTTCTTTGAATTGTTGAAGTATGTAGACTTCATCAAATATGATAAGGTCAAAATCCAAAGGTTTCTAAGTGGGTTACCCTCCTTCTAAAGTATCAAGATCCAATATGATAACCTCAAGACTTTGGAGGAGACCAAAAGGAGAAAAAGACATATTTATGAGCAGAGCAAAGGAAGGTTGGTGTTCCAAAAGGCTTGGAATGAAAAGATGAAATGGAAAAATGATCAAATACATAAAGGTTTTAAGCCACCCTTTTTCATAAATAATTCCCAAACAAATCAACAAGGTCAAGTAACCCAAAATGAGCACAAGATTGCAGATTCATTTGTGAAAACACCAAGGCAACAACCTGTTCAATGTTGGGGATGTGAGGGAAATAATTTATATAGGGACTACCCTAAAAAAGGATAAATAATGAGGATTGTCCACAACCTTCAGGAGGTTGAAACAGTAGAAGACATGGGAGGAAGCATGCCAATGATTTATGCATCATTGGGAAACAAGCAAGTTGAATATCAATCCCCCATGATTGAAGTGGAAGGTAAGGTCAATAATGAGTCCATAGCAATTTTGATTGATTCTAGAGCAAGCCATAGTTACATAAATGCTAACATTGTTGAAAGATTTCACTTGCAAAGAAGTAAGCATAAGAAATATCGGTTAGTTCAGTTAGCCACAAGGGCTAAGAGAAAGATCAATGAGTTGGTTAAAGATTGTCAAATAGACATGAATGGAATCAACACAATGGTGGATGTAAACATCATACCATTGGGTTCATATGACTATCTAATTGGCATGGATTGGTTGGAAAAACACCATGTTGTCCTAGACTATTACAACAAGACAATCACATGTTTTGATGAAGAAGGGAAACAAGGAAAGATTAAAGGCATTCCGAGAGCTATAGTTGTTAGAGAAATTTCAGCTATGCAGTTGAAGAAGAGTTTCAGAAAGGGATGTCATATTTTTTCAGCCCATATGGAAGAGGTAGCCAAAGATAAAGTGGCAAGCATTGAATATCATCCAGTCTTAAGGGATTTTGAAGATGTTTTTAGAGAAATCTTAGGGTTGTCACCAAAGAGAGACATTGATTTCTCTATTGATTTGGTACCAATAGTTTCCCTAGTGTCCAAGACACCATACATAATGGCTACACAATAATTGAAAGAGTTGTAGATGCAACTTTAAGAGTTGTTAAATAAGGGGTATATACGCCCAAGTGTGTCACCTTGGGAAACCCCGGTTCGTTTTGTAAAGAATAAATATGGAACCCTAAGGTTGTGTATTTATTTTAGACAGCTGAATAAGGTCACCATAAAGAAAAAGTATCCTTTGCTGAGAATTGATGATTTGTTTGATCAGATGAAAGGTGCAAGAATATTTTCCAATATTGACTTGAGATCGGGCTATCATCAAGTAAGGATTAAGGAGGAAGACATTGACAAGACAACATAAAGGACAAGATATGAGAATTATGAATTCACGGTAGTGTCATTTGGACTATCAAATGCCCCAACAATCTTTATGTGTTTGATGAATGGAGTGTTCAGGGAGTACCTAAACAATTTTGTGATTGTGTTCCTAGATGACATTCTCGTCTACTCTAAATCAGAAGAGGAACATGAGAAACATTTAAGAATGGTGTTGCAAGTTTTAAGAGAGCATAAATTGTATGCTAAGCTAAGTAAGTGAATCTTTTACCAAAATAATATTCACTAATTGGGGCATATAATATCAACAACAGAGATAGCAGTAGATCTTGTGAAGATGGAGGCCATTAGAGGATGGACAATGCCAAATAATGTGACATAGGTTAGATCATTTATGGGTCTTTCCAGTTATTACCAAAGAGTCATAAAAGGTTTCTCAAATATTGCAAGTCCAATCACTTATTTACAAAAGAAGGGAGAAAAGTTCAAATGGACTTCCAAGTGTGAAGAAAGATTTCAGTAGTTGAAGAAAATATTGACAAGTGTGCCAATATTGAAGATTGTAGATCCAAATGAAGATTTTTTTGTGTGCACCAATGCATGCAATGAAGAGCTCGATGGATTCCTCAGTCAAAAAGATCACGTGGTATGCTATGAGTCTAGAAAAATAAAAGAGCATGAAAGTAATTATGCCACTCATGATCTAGAGTTAGCAGCAATTGTACATGCACTAAAAATGTGGAGGCATTACCTCATGGGTAAGAAATTTGAGTTAAGGACCGACCACTGTGGTCTGAAGAATTTGTTTGGACAACCAACACTAAATTCTAGACAAACTAGATGGCTAGAATTTCTGAGTGAATATGACTTTGAAATTAAGCATATAAAGGGAAAAAAAAATCAAGTGGCTGATGCACTCAATAGGAGGGAACATGAGAAGCATATTGTAGCCATTAGCATGTACATAACTAATATAAAAGATCAAATTATTGCAGTAGCAAATTCAGATCAACATTACCTAAAAGTAAAAGAGATATTACAACAAGGTAATTTTCAACAGGAATTTAATTCTTATGAGTTGAAAGAAGATGGAATTCTCATGTACAAAGGTAAGGTGTATGTTTCGAATTCCAGTGAGATGAAAAATGTAGTTCTAAAGGAAATGCATAGTGTGCCATATGTCAGGCACCCAGGATATCATAAGACAATTGCAGCTGTGAGAGGCCAATACTTTTGGCTGGGAATGAAAAAGGAGGTGGCTAATTACATCGCCAGATGTCTAGAACACCAAAAGGTAAAGACAAATCATAGACATCCAACAGGTTTTCTACAACCATTGTCCATTCCGGAATGGAAGTGGGAAGTTGTCACTGTTTATTTTATTACTAAGATTCCCAAAATAGTGAAGAAACATGATTCCATCATGGTGGTGGTGGATAAATTGACTAAGGAAACACATTTTATTCATATGAAGATTACACACAAGGAAGCAAATATTGCATATATCTATATGAAAGAAGTTGCTAGGTTACATGGAGTGGCTAAGGAAATTGTTTCATACATGGATCCAAAGTTTACATCCATTTTTTGGAAAGGTTTGTTCAAAGGATTTGGAACAAATTTAAATCTTAGGACAACGTATTATCCAGAGTCAGATGGGAAAACTGAGAGGAATAACAGGATAATTGAGGACATGCTTAGAATGTATGTGATGGATCAACCATCAAAGTGGGAAGATTATATTCATTTGGTTGAATTTTTCTACAACAATGAGTATCGGGCCTCATTGAAAATGAGTCTATTTGAAGCATTGTATGGCAGAAAATGTAACAAGCTAGTGAGTTGGGATAATCCATTATACAGAGTAGTTGTTGGGCCAGAATTGTTAAAGGAAATGGAAGAGTGGATGGAAAAGATAAAACATAATTTAAAGGTTGCCCAGGATAGACATAAAATTTATGAAGATAAGAACAAAGTGTTTAGAGATTTTAAAGTGGGAGAACATGTGTTTTTAAAAGTGAAGGCAAAGAGAAGTTCACTAAGATTAGGAAGTTGTTTGAAGATGGCAGCAAGATATTGTGGACTTTTTAAAATCTTAGAAAAGATGGGGCCAGTTGCATACATGCTAGCATTGTTTGCATCCATGAGAGTGCATAATGTATTTCATGTGTCATTATTAAAGAAATATGTGTCTGACCCTAACCACATGATTGATTGGAATGTGATCCAGGTGGAGCACGAAGGGGATTTCCAGGTGGAACTAGTACACATACCAGACCGAAAATTCAAAGTTTTCAAGAACAAAGCCATAGGTTGGTAAAAGTTCCATGCACATTTTATGGTCCTGAAGATGCTACATGGGAGCATGAAGAAAACATGCGGGATGAATACTCGCAATGTTTTTACAATTTTGAAGAAAATGGAATGCAAGACTCCATTTTTAGCAGCGAGAGTTATGGAACCACATCTCATATTCCTAGCCAACTGTGTTGGGGACCTTGATAAATGAATGGTTCATTCCTTGGGTTAACCTTGATAAATGGATGGTACATCCCTTGGATTAGCCTTGATAAACAAAACATGAGATTATGGTTGGAACTGTTGTTGGAGTTATAAAATTGCAGAATTATATTTTCTAAGTATTGTCATGTAAATTTGTGTATGTATGTATATTGGCATAGTATGCACCGAGGACAATGTACAATTGTAGGGGAGGGGGAATGTAACATCCCCACTATAATCGTTGGTTTAATTAATGCTTGTGTAGATATGATATGTGGCTATGGCCAAACAATGTAATATGTGAATTGTATTTCTATGTTTTAATAATAAAAATGTGATGTCAGTTGCTAAGGGGACATGGACAAGAGATGGGGGTTGAATTAATCCACAAGAGTGGGGAGTGTCTAGGGTAATGGCCAATAGGGGTCCAAGGGGGAATTACTTATGTATATTAATTCAACCCGTTTTCCTAAAATTGTTATTTGTATATGAACCTTCCAATTTTTTATTGAGTGTTCCCAAAGACAATAATTTAATGCATGTAAGAGTGTGGTTGTGAGTAGTCACATCCCAAAGTTATTGGGCACATGGGGGTTGAGTACAATCATATTGGGGTAGAGTGTGAGTCAAGAAATCAAGCTAAAGGAGAGGAATTTGTTATGGGTTGGGACAACATTTTTTACACATTGAGTTTTTGTGCATGAGGGGCACGTAGAGAGAAAGAAAGAGAGATTAGAGATGGTGCAACCATGAAGGGAAAATTATAGAGAAAGATGGAGTGTATTGGAGCGTATTTGGAGCTGGAAACTAAAGAGTCGTGTTATGAGTCCTGAAGAGTGAAATCCTAGGTGAGTTGCACTGTAACAATAAGTGTTTGTTGTTGGTTTGCTAGTAGTTTTCCTAGTAAAAGTTCCCTTGAGTTCCCAGTTGAGAGATTCCTAGCTACTTGTGTCAGAGAGAGCCTGATAAATGAATGGGATGCCCGAGGGACTGATATCAGTGAAGGGGTACATTCCTTGGGTTATACAGTTCATGAGGAATAGAGTTGGTGGAAAATCAGGATAGATGCAGGAAGATATTAGTCGGTTGTGAGTGGACTATGAGAGACCACCCTCTTTTGTGGATTACTAGCCTTAGTTCGGGGGTGGTTGGTTGTTGATATTTGGAACAACCAATCTATGGTTGCGTGGAACATTCCTCCCAAGCAACCGGTTGCACGACTCTTGTTTAAAGATAAGTGTTTTATCTTGTCGCAGTGTTATCTACATGTGTTATTGTTGTGCATGAACTCTGTGTAAATGAGAATAATTTATATGTTGTTTTAATGAGTTATTAAGTTTCATTCATGTCTATTTTGGTATGATGTAGATGCATCATTTTAATGGTAGAAAACATTAGTTAAATTTTTGTTTAATTTGTAGTTGGAAGCTACAAGAAATCAATTAGTTGTAAAAGAAATTAATTAGTTAGCAAAAATTTGGTTTTTATGAGTATTCTGCACCGTAATGTCCCTCGGTTGGGCTGGGGGTCGTTACATTTTTTCTTATCAAGATGTCATTTAGTATTAATTTTTTTTATTAATGTAACTATTTTCTTATTTGATATGTGTTCAAAAGCACCAGTTGTTTGATTATTTGAAAACTAATCCTCTTTCTTGTTACTAGAATTTCAATATTTATGTTGTGTTGAAGGTCATTTTGAATTTCATATTTTTAAAAACCGTCGATTTCTCCATGATTTTCAATGTCAATGTCAATGGAAAGCATGGCCTATCATTTTTTCTTGACATATTTTGTAGACATGTCAATGTCACCCCAATTTGGTTTTGGATGAGCCACAAACCGAGCTTCAACATTATCTATTATTGCTCTATGAGCAAAGTACAAATCATACCATGTTTGAAGTTCTTCTTTCAAGTTTTTATTTTTGAGTTTCTTAGTATGGAACAAAGAACATCATTTTCTTTCTACAAAAAAATTTAGGGTCCATGTGCTTGTTGTATCTTATCCATTGAATAATGCATTGTTGTTTGTGTTTTTTTACCTTTTTCCCTAACCATGTATGTCTTGCCATGTATTGAGATAACCAAATCTGTTCAAAATTGGTGTGCTTTGTAGGTTACTCATCTCTAATAAAGACATAGAAAATGTATTAGGAGTCATAGGGTTGTTGTTCTAATAGCTCTATATTTTTTAGGAAAAATGTTCCTTTTCAATGGGGTTGTATTTATGAAAATTTTCCTTCTTGTGGAGTTGCAATGCAAAGGAAACAAAAGGACAATATGGACTACTTGTCAACTAGACATTTATTACATTTTCAAAAGTACATTTAGAACCTTGCATATTGTTTGTATCTTTCCATCTCTATTGTCTACATATTCGTCACATTTTTTTTGTTTTGTGTTTCAACTATGCGTTGCAGGCTATGGTCATGATAGAATGGTTTATCTTCATTGCAACAAGAATAATGAGCTAAACCATTTGGTAGGATAGTATATGTGTTAGAAAAACAGGACCGCGGAGCAATAAAATAAAACAAATGTAGAAACAAAACACATAAGACACACAATACAAGAGAGACACAAA
>JASDQU010099698.1:6883-21279 GCA_032191745.1 Picea mariana
CATAGATAAATTGATTTTGTCTAATCTATTAGAGTAGGAGATAGTTGTTTTTCTTTTGGTCATCCATTGCAGGTATGTTGGCAGCCAACAATTCTGTCAAATCCTATCATTTCAAAAAAATTCATCACCAAGGGATACAAATTTTCTGTAGCTGCCTCCTCCTTATACTTACAAATGTTTCTATCTTTTGGTTATGAGGAGATTCATTGGGCTAGCTGACTATAAGAGTTTTTCATTTTTTAATCTATTGTTTGTTTTGTTTAATTTCATGACTGAAAGCATGAAATTAAAACAAAAGTTTGGCTTGGGTAATCATTTTACAATTTGTAATTTCTTTGTTTCTTTTGCTAAAGGGATTACACCTAAAGGGCATCTATATGTTTATAA
Source organism: Picea mariana (assembly GCA_032191745.1). Taxonomy (NCBI): domain Eukaryota; kingdom Viridiplantae; phylum Streptophyta; class Pinopsida; order Pinales; family Pinaceae; genus Picea; species Picea mariana. The sequence goes on from JASDQU010099698.1 coordinate 7,271, forward strand.
ATCTTAAATTTTGTAAGCTAATTGATTGATCCATTGATATTGATTTATTCACTTTGGGAGATGTAATTGAGTCTCATCAATGGTTTATTATATGATTTTTACATTTGATATGTTTGATGGCACAGAACCTTGGGTTAAATTCAAATTATGAATATTTCTCTTACCAGTCGTATCACAATCCTATCACTCTGGTACAAGAGTGATGTACTTACAATTCCACATCATCCTATTGTCCTGCATAATTCACACTCGCATTCATTATTCAAAGTAGGTAAGAGGTAATGATTTGGGTTTAGTGTTCATTGTGCATAGTGGTTTACAAGCCTCCACATCCTCTGGTTCTTACCCATCTAAAACGCAAATTGCCAAGTTTGATAACCTTCCAAATTTGTAGGTGTCAGGCCTCTTCTAATTTCAGATACCTCTTCCTACTGTTTGTGTATTGGAAAGTGAAACCCACCTCTCGTTACCCTTACTTGTATGTGTGATAACACCCATGTCTCTTGTAGTAAGAATTGAACCTAATGGTTCGCAAGCCCTCCTCGTTGTTACGAGGGAAAAACTCTCTATGGCCAAGGTAAAACACAATCGATAGGTATGAATACAAAAATCTACTCAATTCCAACATATGATATATAAACCAATGCGCAAGAGAGATAAGAAAGAAGCCTACCTTGTTCCAACATTTGATGATGTTCCACTGTTGATCACTTTGACCCAAATCTTTGTACCTGCAACAAGTTCTCAACAGACAAGCAGAGCAAGTATATAGTGATAATATAAAGGGGTTAGCACATTAGACAACATAATCCATTAATAAAAATTACAAATATGCCCATAGATAATAATCATATATTTTCACGATACTAATTGGATGTGAAAGGAGTATTTTTGTTAATAAATAATCAGTAGAAGAGAAAACATTACAGACTTCCGTGTCGAAACAGTTCGAAACCAAGAAACCAAGTTCCTTCCAACTGGGCCTCCACCACTTCAATCCTCCACCAAAGTAAAGCTCATAGAAAAGAGACAATGAGGTTCTCTCAACAATAGGGAAAGAGCTTGGGGGCTTAACACTGTGTTCAGACTTGAGGGACAAGAAGGAATGCAGACTCAATATGAAGTAATTTCTCTAGAGTAACTTTTCTCTCAAAGTTGAATGCTTTCTCCTTTTTTCCATAGCTCAGAATTGTGTTCTTATAGCCTTCAAAATCAAACGAAAGGGTCGAGTCGGAATGTTTCCAGTATATGGAAGGCCAAGGATCAGAGATCTCCTGTCGTGACATGGAAACCCGACTTCAGTTTTGTATTTTTTGGCACAAATACTGATGTACGGGGGATGTACTGGAGAATCCTGCATATACGCATGTTGTATAGTAGATAGGGTGCGTATATGTGGAAAAATATGTATTTTTAGCTCCGGATTCATCAAAAAGGGGTGACAAGTCTGCATAGGGAAATGGAAAAAGGCCCTCTATGCAAGATAGCAATCGTGAGGAAAATATTTCTATAACAGATGCCCCCTAATGTGTGAGATCAGAGGAGTATCTGTGATGATCGAAATACATTGTAAATTACCCAGAAGTGGAGTGGTGTAAACCCAGCTGAAAAGACTAGTTGCTCATTACATTTTGTTTTGAATTTACATACATGGCTGCCAATAGAATACAATGTAGATTCATGTGGAAAATATACCAAATAAGTGTCCGTGTCCATGAATAGGCAAATATAAATGTGGTTATATGCCAAAAGATGTCATAATCATGAAGAAGGCCCAGTAGAACCAGTCTCAAAACCAATCTGAAGATATATGTATATGATGGAGTATAATCTGATGTCTCATGATTACTATAGTCAAATAGGTGTTGGTCCAATGAAAAGGAGGAAACAACTTAGGAAAGCTACGACCACATAGTGATGTCTTCAAGTCTTCGACACATATTCCAAAGGTGCAAGTATACATCATGTGAACAAAGGAGTTGAGGTCAAACATAATGAGACAACGTTTGATTACCATTCATTGAGGTATACCATTAAAAAACGTGAGACAACCTACCAATAATGGCAGTAGGTATCAAGGCACCGAGAACATTCCTACAAGTGTGAATAAAGGAGTCGATGTCGAACACCTAAGGAATCGATTGATCAGGAGACATTGATGTATTCCCATCTATCAATGGTGAGAGAGTCTGTCACTAATGACTGCAAGTCTCAAGGTACTCATAAAACTCTATGTCCCATATCCATAATAAATGAGCTGAAGTCGATGGAAAGAGACCTGCTGAAAGGACAAAATTAAGGCATCTCTTGTCAGTCAGCACGAGGAACAAAGCAGGAGCTTCATAATTTGGTGGAGATCGGACGAAGAATATGTTCATGAACCAACAACCTTGTGCATCTTTCGTGTGTGCCAAATGCAAGTGGTACACGAAAAAGACCCTCTGAATAGAAGCCAATGATGAAAAATGCTAAAAAAGGCGAGGAAACCACCAATAAGGCTAATGGAATCCAAGACACTGCACGAATCCCAAAGTGTGAATAGATGTCTTTCAGTAGAACACAAGGGAAATCACCCAGTCAATGAACAATGATGAAATGTTGATTGTTGGGTTCAAGGTGACCTACCAATAATGAAAGTAGGGCCATGGTGCATGATAAGACCATAGTATCATGTGATTTTGAGACAAATTGAGGGTATGGCCGACATGCAAAGTCAAGAGTTCTGAGGAATGGCTGACACAAGTTGATAGACTTCCTTTGAACAAGAGCATGAGACATGTGGTAGACTACGGCAACATAGACTCAATGATGTAAATATTTGTTGCAGGAGGCATCAATAATGTTCTCTATAGGGACTAGAAGAGTAACCAGTCGGTAGAGAAAAACTCTGTAATGAGATCATCTTCCTAAGGCCATGTTAAACCCAAAATTATGATGACACAAGGAATCAACAATTTTTTTCTCTGTTCAAAGGCGACAAGACTGCTACCAAATATAATATAGTACTCCCTTCCTGCCCGTCTTCTTTTGTTTTTTCATAAAAAATGAATTCTATGATATAGAGGAGGAAACAAGTGTTGCAAGTAAGCAAAACTAGTTCCAGTAGTGGAACGTACCTATGATCAATGCATCTGGGATATGGACACTTGGGGTGATGTTCCCTCCAAGGTATAGGGTGTCAAATTGTGAAGGATATAAACAAGGCTCTTCTTCGTTGAGGATGCAAAAATTGCTTAGGCAACGGCTTATAACGCAAGCAAGAATCGGTTGAAGGATCAATACTACAAGTGAGGGCATGAGATGCAATCACAACTTAACGCCAAATAATGTCCTTTTTTATGTCTTTTAGTCTAGTTGGTGTGAAAAAGGGATAAACTTGTGCCAAATAGACGTCTTTTCAAATCCAATTTACGAGTGTGAAAAAGACAAGTTCACTCGGAAATCTTTTCTATTTTTGGTTACGAGTAAGAAAAGAGCTTAACTAAGAATCATGACCTTTCAAAACCAATTTAACGAGAGTGAAAGGGACAAATCACTCGGCAATCTTTTCATTTTTTAGACGAGTCGGAAAAGAGCTTAACTAAGACTCATTTTGGGAGTCCGCAGGGAATAAGGTCGTATGTGTATGAATGAGAAATGAGGCTCATCATAACGTCATGTATCAAGCTATAATGGACTCCCGGTCCTAAGGAAAAATTCGGCATGGGCACCAAATGAAAAAGAGGATCTAACTAGGGTGACCATGTTTGGTAAGTCTCTACCATTTATTAGTGACACTACTTGTAGAAGACGGAAGGTTTTGTGTAGCAACAAATGGGTTCGTACCTAAGGCATAAAAAGAGGTATTTTAATGCAAAAATGAACGATGGAGTGGATACCTGTCCTATATGCTAGGTTATGAAAATACCTGCCCGAGGTGATGAACGACCAATCATAACGTAAAAAATGAAATCCACAAGAAATCTGAGTCAAAACTACCAAAACCAGCTTAAACCATTTTTGTATTAGTCCATTAGGTTAAAAAATAGCAAGAAACTATATAAAGTGGGTAAAAATAGCTTATAAATAGTAATGAAATAAAAAATTACTATACCATTTTGATTTTTACCCAAATAGTGCAATTTGGACCCAAATACCTCCAAGATTCAAATGACGATTGCAGGAGAATCAGGCAACAAAATTACGAACCATCTGGATCAGGTAACTCTACTTCTCATCCTCTTCAAATTCAGTGGATTACATTTTTGAATTATATTCCATTTTTTTAGTGATTGAGGGCGTAAAATATGGATTTTGGTGTATTTGGGCTAGTTTTGTTTAGGTCACATATACGACGAGGTATATGCTACTATGTGAACCACAAGGGGCATATATTAAGCCCTACACATAACTGCATGCAAAGGAAGCCACGTACAGGCACGTAAGTGAAAAAAAAGGAGGGTTCTAACTCAAAATTTGGTTTGTCCTCTACATGATGGTTCTTGAATGGAGAGAGAGAGAACATGAGGAGGTTGATGCAGTTGTGGACCGAGATCCAGTGTCTCAAGCGGCTCTAAAAAGACGTGGCTTGTATAAGTTTTGGGATCTCAAAGGAATGAGGGCCCAAGTGAGGTTGTTCGAGATGTTGGTGGGTTACTAGGACCCTGATAGCGAAATATTTATCCTCGATGGTCATCCATTGAGGATTGAATTAGAGGAAATCTACTTCTTGACTGGTCTATCATGCCGAGGAGAGGTTGTAAAACTCAAGCCACGCAGAGTAGGGAGTGGGATGAGGATCGAGGAGTATATCGATGCCCACTGTGTAGTGGGGACTCCCAAGGTGGGAAGTCAAGTCCCTATCCTGGAAATAAATAACCTCAGCCTTAATATCATTGTGTTTGTATTGACCAGGATCATAGGTTCGACTTCATTTCACCAGACATCGAGGCCACTCAATTTTTACGTAGTGCAATGTGCGATACCCACTGTCTATGACTGGTGTACCTCACTACTGACCAATATGAAAGGTCAGTTGATAGAGTGAAAACAAAGAAGTAAGAAAAACTTTGGGTTTACCTCCATTCTTTGCAGTTTATTTTTCGAGTGGGTTCCAGGTCTGGTATCTAGAATGGAGATCCTTCCTAGGGGACCGCGCGATCCAGACATGGCACAGTGGACCGAGGTCATGAGATGACAGGAAGGAGGTAGGGTGCCAACACCCTAAAATGAGGATTTTTTCTTCTGGTGGTGGAGACAAGTCATCGCTCTGGATGACTATCCATATGTGGGGATTGACTTAAGATAAGATCTAGATATGCCACTTCCACCAGGGGTCACCTATGGTGACATAGGTAAAATATTTTATAAATATTTCATTTTTTTGTTTTTTTGTATTATGAGACAAAAATATTTTTGGATGGTGCTTAAGTATTAACTAGACACTTGTGTGATGCAGATGTGGGTCCATGACATTCAAAGGGTTCACCTCGAGATCGATGGAGGAACTAGGGTGATGAGGGGGTGAGAGGAGAAGCCGATGGAGTCCTACAAAATGTGCAGGGAAACGTGTCTCGTTTGACGCAGAGGATTCCAATGGTTTGGGTAGAGGATCTACCTGAAGCCATGCAACGACAGGTGGTGGGTGTACCTAGAGCATGGGTATGACTTTTTCGGCATCTTGCAAATGCCATGGTTTGTTATCATAACAGACATCTAGTGCCACAGACGTAGAGGTCATGAGATCTATATATTGATTGTATATATGTATTGAGGGTTTTAGCCCCAATTTTGTAATATAAGCACTATATTTTTTGAAATATATAAACAAGGATCTTTGGATTTACTTATATTTTACAATGTGTACATTGATTTAATGGTTTTCTTTTCTTTATTAATGTGACAAATGCCAATCTAAAATGTAATTAGCATATGCATCAGATACATAATTAGCACTCCTAGTAATATGATAATATGTGATAAAATCAAACTGTCGTTCTAGAAGATGTACCCGTAGGAATCATCGGAGTAAAGTAGGATCACTCATGCGATAACTGTCGCTAAATTGACATACTACTAACTGAGAATCCAGGCTAAATTCTAAAGAGAGAATACCATGTGAGATAGCATTGTGAAATGGTTCTATGACGACACTATATTCGGCCACATTATTCGTGGATGGCCCTAGGCATGTGCCACCTGAAGACACCAATAGACCCTTGGGTGAGTAAACCACCCAAGCGGCAGAAGACAAGTTCCATGTATGATGAATGGCTCCGTCTGCGAATCCTAGGTAGACCGAAGACTCCATTGACATCTGTCAATAAAGGGAAAACTCGATAAGCAAGACAAAGACAAAAAGAAAGGGTAAATATATGTATATACACTAAATTACATTAGTATACAAAGAGTTCCGCCCGATCCTAGGATCAAGCGTAATATATTTTCAAGTAGAGCCCATTTCTGAGCTAGGCCAACACATTCCCTTCATAATATTCTAACTCATAGGCTCCTTTTTCTATAACACGTCGCACGATATATAGACCATGCCACATGGGTTTAAACTTTCCTTCCCCCAACGATTCTTTGGCTTGGTCATATAAAAGGACCAAGTCACCCTCAATGTATAACCGAGGACAGACAGACTTGTCATACTGTACCTTGACACATTTTTTGTTTGCCTCGATGGTCGTAAAGGTGTCCCGACGCTCCTCGTCAAGACTCTCTAGGTGCATAAGGTGTCGCTCTAGATTTGAAGTGTTAGGTAGGAGCGTGACTGCCAACTTAACAGAAGGGATTTCACATTCAATAGGAATAATTGACTCCACACCATGCACTAACTGGAAAGGGGAAAAACCGGTGGTAGTCTTAATCGTGGTTCGGTATGCCCAAAGTATGAGATATAGCATGATGTGCCAATCAGACTTACTCTAACTGACAGTTTTTTGCCAGATGGTCTTGAGAGACTTGTTGACGGCCTCTACTTACCCATTTGCCTTGGGGTAATAAGGGGAGGAATGAACATGTCTAAACCCCAGCTTAGATGCTAGTTCTCCCATCATTTCAATCTGAAGGAGACTGCCATGATCAGTGACAATCTCACTCGGGATACCGAACCGGGCGATAATTTGATTGAATATGAAGAATGTAGACGTCTTCCCATCAGATTTCATGGTAGGCATGGCTTTGTCCCACTTATTAAAGTATTCGATGGCCACAATAATATGTTGATTCCACCCAGCCGAAGTTGGATTGCAATCTACGAAGTCTACCCCCCACTTGGTGAAGGGACTGACGGTAATAACTGGGTGAAGAGGGGATGGGTGAGAGTGCATTTTCTGAGTGAACACCTAGCAGGGGTGACACTTCTTAATTGCTTCAATACAATATTTAAATATAGTAGGCCAAAAATAACCAACTCACAAGATTTTTGGAGCTATAGCAAGCCCAGATAGGTGACCACCACAAGCCCCTTTGTGGAAATCGTTTAGGACTTACTCAACCTCTTCGTGAGTTAAACAACGACGTAAGATATTATATATTCCTTGGTGATATAAAGTGTCGCCGACGATAGTATACTTCTTTTCTTGGTATCTAATACGTCGTCGGTCATCTCATGAGAGATGCTGAGAGAACTTCAAGGTTTGAATATATAAGACAATGTCTCCATACCAGAGGTCAGATGACGAGAAAAGGAAAATGTGTTTGTCTACAAATGAGTCAACATTTATAACATACTCATCTAATCGTGGAAAATCAGATATTAACTTTGCGAAGTCCAGTGATTTCTTGGACTTTGCCGAAGCGAAGTCGAGATCAAACTCTTGTAAAATGACAATCCATTTATTATATTCCCCCCCTATGATACACCTAGTAAGGATGTATTGAAACGGATTAACATCAACAACCACAGTAGTCTTGCAAAACAATATATAGTGACGTAAACGTTGGACTGTGTGAACGACAACCAAAGCTAGTTTTTCAACGTGAGAGTAATTAAGCGCAGGGATGACTAAATTTTGACTACAATAGTATATGACATGCTCATGGAGCTCATCATCCTCTTGAAATAGAACCATACCAATCTTCTCTTCAGACGTAGCAATATAAAGCAAGTATTCTTTAATGTAATCAGGGGACTTCAGTAGAGGGGTCGATACTAAGGTTTTCTTCAAAGCATCGAAAGACTCCTTGGCTCACTCATCCCAGATAAAAGGGGTTTCCTTCTTCAAGAGGCACATGAAACCCTTAATGATATTGGCATAATTCACTATACACTGACGTAGAAAGTTAGCTTTTCCCTGTAATCCCTGAAGTTGTCTAATTGTGCGCAGGGGAGGCAATTGAAGTATTGCCTCAACCTTAAGAGGATCTACCATGATCCTGGTCTCGGAGACTAAAAATCCCAAAAGACAACCATAATTAATGCAAAAGATGCATTTATGAGGGTTCAACCAGATTCTATAGTAACGACATCTTTCAAAAACAAGCCGAAGTTGCTTAATATGATCCACTCTTGTGGGAGTGAGCAATGATATCATTAAGGTAGGCTTCAACTATGTGCTTAAGATCGTGAAAAGAGAAAGTTGTGGCACGTTGGAAGGTTTCTCCGGCATTTATAAGGCTAAAAGGCATTTTTCGATATGAAAAGGTACCCCAAGAACATATAAATTCTGTCTTGTGTTGGTCCTCAGGTTTGATTTGGATTTGGTTATACCCTGAAAATCCATCCATAAAATAAAATATCTCACTTCCTGCACACTCATCGAGAATCTGATCAATGAAAGGTGTGGGTAAGTTATCTTTAGGAAACGCCTTGTTCAGGTCACGAAAGTCCATACATACATGGATGGTTCCTTGCTTTTTATTCATAGGAACGAGGTTGGATACCCATTCGGTCAAAGGAACTGGGTAGATGAAGCCAACATTAAGAAGTTTCTCTAACTCTGCCTTAATAGTAGGGGCCTTCCTAGGATTCACAACTCTAAGATGTTGTTGAATAGGTTTAGCATCCTGATAAGTTCTAATCTCATGTTCAACAATACGAGGGTCAATCCCTGACATCTCTTCATATGATCAAGCAAATACATCTCAAAATTCATTGAAGATATTGGTGTAGATGAGAATTTCTTCTGGTGAACAATATGCACCTATATTTATGTTTTCAATCTTGCCAAGGGTACGAGAGATATCGATCGAGTCGGTAGGATAAATACTCACCATATTTCCTTTGGCATAAATTCTTCGCGTATCAAGTGGAACTACGGCGTGACTGACTATCTCACTCAAAGTAGACCGAAATTTATCTTGCTCGATTCTCTCAAGACTTGGGAAAAAATAATATCGATGATGCATATCATCCCAAAGTCTATCGGAACCATTCATGGCTTCGAGGATGGATTCGTCTGAAGAAAAAGTCTCATTTAGGAAATCATGCAAACAAGACAACGAGGTGGCCCATATAGGCCTAAGAACATGATCCTCCTCGTTCGTCGGTGAGGTAATAGGATCGGGATCAGCGGAAGAGTCAAGAAAAGCTTGATAAACAATCTCTACTACCGATAGTGGCATGGCCATGCCATCATGCCACTGTCCTTCACACAACGAAGTTGGGGAAGGTAGGGTCCATGGATCACTAAAATAGGAAGTGCGCAAAGGAATGGCCCTCCCTATCAAAGCAGGCCTACTAGACATGGCATAAACGTGGTGATTCGGTGCTGAGAAGTCAAAAGTACCCATAAAGGAGGAATAAATTCTGACACTGATACTCTTAGTTGCCGACTGAGAATTGTCGATCACATGGATCAACGGTCCGACAGATGCATTAGGACTAGAGTACGCAAAGGACAACTGGTCGACTGTCACGATCTTCCCTTGATGATGAAAACAAAGCATATGGAAGATAGACAATACGAAAACAACCATAGCATAGGTCCAATTGTGACCTAGTAACAGGTTATAATCAAGAGGTGCATCAACTACCTCTACCTCCACCTCTATCGTCTTCCCACCTAATTGGACCAGAAAGGCATGGAGAATACTGTGAGGGTGGAAGGAATGACCGTCAAATGTAGTCAACATGTTCGATGAATTGGAAGGGGTCGGAGAGCCGAGAGATTTCCAATAGACCAGGGACATCATGCACATGGCAGTACCTTCATCAAAAACCGCACGTTTGATGGTATACTTGGAATACTCCATGCGGATTTGTAAATCTAGATGGAAAGGTAAGCAAGGCTTCATATCTGTGACATCAAACTTGATAACTTTTGAGCCACTGGGTTCTAGAGAACCTAAGGGAGAGAGTAAGGCATTCCTCTATGAAGGACATGTATAGAGTACCTCCAAAGTTGATATCGCACAAGGGGTTTGGCCTAGGTTCTCAACAATAGAGTAGTTTTGGGCGGCTCTAGCATTAGGATTGTGGGTAGAGCACTTAAGTACTCCTTTTGGAATACGAGGCGGTGGGTCTCGTTTCTCAATATGTAAGTTCGTCTCCGCTTCTAGACCCGAGTTAGCTTGCGAAGAGCTATAATCTCAAGATCAAGTGGCTATATCGAATTTCAAATCGACCATGTTGATACATATGCAATCGCCATCTTGTGGCGATAGGTTTTGACTCCCACCGGTCACATTTCTGGAGTTTGAAAGAGCTTGAGGCTAAGTGATGGTTATGTGGGAATGGATTCGTCAGCACAACGGGCATTAGATTCAAAATACTCACAGCCTCCATGAGTTTGGGGCATAAATGTGTAGGGTGGTCATCGGTACAAAGTTTACAAGGAAACTTCACCTTACATTTCTATTTCTTTCCCTCTCCATCATTATCATTTGGTTTCGCATTATTATCTTTGTCCTTGGGTTTATTACCATTTTTCCCACCCTTACGATTATTTCGACCTTTTCTTTTATTCCCTCTTGGTTCCTGGTCACCATTTGGGTTTTTCGACGATTGCACGGAATGTACATCCACCAACTGAGTGGGGTTGGAAGACACAGACGAAGATGGTCCTCCAGCAGACTAGTTTAGAGACAAAGTCTTCAAGTGTCCTGTCACCGAGTCTGCAGAATTTACATTGGTGGATCCTACAATGCCATCGGCATGAGGTCCAGGTTTTTTTCTAGGGTCATAACTTGACCACGGTTCTTCTGGAAGAAGGTGATATAACATCCCAGACTGAAAATATATCAAATCTAGTTTTTGGGCTCTAAAGATAGCTTCTTCCTCAATGGAGACCCCAGAAGTAGCAAAGTCCTTCGAGATAGGAGGGTGCAAAGACTTTAGGAACCATTCTAGGAGAAAGGTCCAGGGTATAGGAGTCTTAATCAACCACCTTTGTCTACGCCACTCCTAGATATGATCCGAGATATGAGTGGCGGTGTCCTGGCGTAAAGTCAACAAAAGTTCGAGGCCAACATCATAATGAATGGGAAATTGAAAGTGGTTGAGAAATACCATCACCAACTCATTAAATGACCCATATGTCCCCCTAGGTATCTCAATATACCATTGTGCAACAACTCCAATGAGAGTGCATTGAAACAATCATAATCCAATAGAATCATGGTTAAGGCAATTTGATGAGCACCAAAGGTGAAAGGTAGTGACGTGATCACCAGAGTCCTGTCCATTCTTACCTTCAAATTTTGGGATGTTCAAAGAAATCTTGGTGGGGATGAGGGGCCATGTGGGATCATGACTCACTGGGTCATTCATTAACTTATCCAAATCTAGCAAATTAAGTGTGGCCAGAAAAGGGAGACGGGGTTGCGACATCTGTCCCCCATCCTACCGCGAAAGATTTTGTGTTGGGAACTGCATTCCACCCAAGATTCTGGTAAGAACCGAAGCTCTGTCTGGAATTATGAGGCCCTCCTCTGGGATGATTCGTATATGGTGGGTTGGGAATCATTCCAGTAGAAATGTTCTGATGAGGGTTATGAAAATTTCCCCCAGTCGGATTAGATCCGAGCTGGGGGTTATAAAAAATTCCCCCAACTGGATTGGGGGTTGCCCAAAGTGTAAGACTGACCTCCTCTGGGTGGGAACCCAGAGGATTGAAGTGGATTCTTCATGCCAAAATCATTGGTCAAAATTGGCACCGAGGAGGTACGGATGTAGGACAAAACTTGTCCGCCAAGTTGGTTTTTCCATCCATCTGTAAAAGGATTAGAATCGAGGTTAAGAGGAGGGAAAATTCCTATATTAGGGTTCGTCTGGGTGATATGAGAACCACCAAATGGAAATGGAGTGTAAGGAGGTGTAGTTCCTCCAATTCCAATGCTAGCATTATGGCCAGTAGCTGGGATGGCAGTCGAAAACTATGAAGTGAAGTTAGGCATACCATAAGAAAATGGACTAAAAGCCATAGGGATGGAATGAACATTATAACTCGGTGTTAATCCCTAATATTTACTCATTACCCCTTAATTGGGGCATATTACATTAGTAATGTTATTTTATTTATGCCGGCTTTATTCCATTAGTTGTAATTATACCTCCTAGTCTCCTATATATACCAAGGAGACATTTTCATTTGGAATCATCTTTTACTTGAAAATTTATGTGGGGTAAAAGGAGGTTTCCCCCTCGAATAGGCTTATTATCTGAAATAATCTCTTTTTCAAGGCATTGAGTACTTATTCTTAGGTTTTTCTATGCTATATTGATATTTGGTTCCTAACATATGGTATCAGAGCTCAAGGTCTTGGGGTTTCGCTGCTACATCTACAACACCTTGGAATTTTTGCTATAACTTTTTTTCTACAATGTTTCAGAAAGACTAGCTTGTAGGATATTTAGTAGATGGATCAAGGTACGTTGGGTTAAAATTTTATCTCCTGAGGCCTTATACTTTCGGAGATACATCCTGTGAAATATAGGGTTTGGAATCATCCTAAACTGAGTCATTGCGGAATTTTCATTATAAATTTTTTTCTGTAACATTTAAGACCCTGAACTCTAAAATATATTCACATAAATTAGTAAGGTATCTGTTTTTAACATTTCAGCTTCTGGGTCATCTTACATTTGTAGATACACCCTGTGGAAGACAAGGTATCTGACTAGTCCTATTGACTAGTCTCAAGAAGGTGTTCCAGGTAAAACAATCATAACTTCTTCCTAGAGTATCCAAATTGAGTGGGACTAGTTTCATTGGATAGTGGACGGGCTGTAGTATTTCTGGTACGAGTTTCATAATTTTATATCAATTATTTTGTGTGGGGCATGATATACAAGTGAGATCTCCTGGAAAGGCCAAAAATCAACAAGTTGTGGGGAAGTTACCGTAAATTCCACTTGGCACATCCAATTTTGATAAGACCTATGGAATTGCAGAGAATAAATATCATAGAACTACATAAGAAAAAAATTTATACCCAAAAGGGCCAAAACTTGGGAGATACAATAGAAGAAATATTATCTAGCAGAACCACCTCAAAATCAAGGTTCAAAAGTGATACTTGGCCAACATGCCACCCAAAAAGAGAAATTCTACACCAAATAAGCCTCCAGACAATCCTAATTGGACTCTTGATGAAGGTGAAGAAATGTGTAGGGACATAAATGATTTACAAAAGAATATAGTAACAAAAGATGAACTATAAGATATGGAAGCTAAATTGGAGGGAAATATGGATGGTTTAAAAGAGGAGATCATGGAAGTATTGAAAAATTTCGTAACAGAGAAGACACCTGAAAGTGAAAATGCATCCCATGAAACTCATGATGAGGACACAAGAAAGGTGAATCAAGAATGGAGAAACTCCAACTTTGGTTTGAAGACCAACCACATTCCTAAGATCGATATGAGGAAGTTTGATGGCAATGACCCAATCACATGGATACTTCAGATGGAGCAATTATTTGATCTGCATAATGTGCAACATACACAAAAGGTACGAATTGCTTCTTTATATTTAGAACCCAATCAATTTGTATGGTATCGATGGCTTTGTTCTCGTAAATCACTCGTCACTTGCACAATTTTCACGGAAGAAATGATAGCACACTATGAGGATACAAGGAG